>MU226361.1:272615-291689 GCA_018584345.1 Thuja plicata | reverse complement strand
CTCTAAATTTTAAGGGTTTTTTAAATTTGCCGATTCATGGGCGATTCGATTCCGATTCATGGGCGATTCGCGATTCGATTCGGCCTTGCCGATTCCGAGACGATTCCGATTCACGTTTCTTTGATTTATATCAATCCTTACACAAAATTTAAGCATTGTAATAGAATCAAACAAATGATTATCAATGTCGGAAAAAGAAAAAATAAACAATATAAGTCAGTGCAATTGCAACTAAAAATTCATATTGTAATAGAAAGAAAGTGCAGAAATTATATTCATGATCCAGATGACCTAAAGAAACACACACACTTATATTGAGGTGGGTGAATCAGGATAAGCCTATTTTTAGTTTTTCAAACTTCAAACCATAAGCATGTCAATTGCACAATATCAATAACATAGGATGCAACAATTACGCAACACAAAAATCCACACACATAAGAGACAAGAAATTTTACAAGAAAACCCTTACGGGAGAAACCACGGCAAAATATTCCTTGTATGAAACCTTCTTACAAATTTTGTAGGCACCAATCCATTAGAAATACCAATTTCCACCACTAAGCACCAACTAAGCAAGAGACACCAACCCCACAATCTCCTTAGTTAGGAGGCACCAAACTCCAAATTGTGTTTGTCTTCTTGAATATTGCTGCTTTAATATGACTCACAAATCTGCCTTGAGACTGCTATAAATTTGCCTTTGTAAATCTCTTCATCTGCTCAAAACCCTCTTCAAAACTACTCACAAAACTGCACAAAAAGGCTCCTTTAGATCTGTTCAAATCACCTCTAAAACTCAATTCCAAAACTGCCTTATACCACTGCTCCAAATCTGCAATAAAAATTAAAATATGCTCCAAAGTGACACAAATTTTGATTCAAAATCTGCTTCAAATCAGACACAAGGTCTTTTATAAATCTGCAATCATGACAGCTCCAATGTCATTAAAAAATGCTATAGTATGCTTTAGAATAATGCTCTTCAATGCTTGAAAGATCTGCTCTGAATTAGAATGATATTCAATGACTTCTTACCATCAAATGCTCTTCACAAAGCCTTAAAATATCCTCACCAAGAGGACAATTTCTGGAAACATCATACACCTTACCAACAGATGTAACTCATTATTTAAATACACCTCTTCACCTCAAAAAGGGTGCCAAGATAGGGTCGGCCCTATTGAATTAAAAAGAATTTAATTTTTAATTTTTAACTCCCCAAGAGGGGCGCCAATATGAGGAGGGTGGGCTCGAGCAACAATTTAATTTTATGTATATTTTAATCTCTTCGTACAATAGGGGGTTGAACATGTGATAAACTTCAATTTTTATGCAATAAATAAAATCTCCTCCATAGCTGGACTTTGACATCAATGACAACATTTTCAACATGGCCAACATGAAATCCTTTTCTGCATGCACTTCCCATAACTAAAACCCTCAAATACATTGCACCAAGTGCACTGTTGTTGGGTGGCTCTAGGGTATTGAGCAGTGCCCCACCAACGATAGACCATATCATAAATTGTGAAATTGTAATCAGTAGTTTTGTCACTGCCTGCTGCTGCCACAACAAGACAATTACCTATCACCTTGGAACGACACTTGTTGAATGATTCTTCAAATTGTTGGACAGGTCAGTTCTCCTCTTTCAAAGTCAACCTCGTTTTCTACAAGATGCTTCAGTCACACATTACACATCTATCAAATATCCCTATGATGGAGAAAAGAAGATAAGAGAAAAAATAAATTCCTCTAAAACTAGATTTTCCCACATCACAGTCAAGGAAATCCATAGTTATTCTTCCCAAGAAGAGATATTAGCATCATTGTCTTCATACATGCAACTCTCACTCACATTTAGAGAATCCAAGCACAGTCTTTGGTGCATGCTCTATCCATGTAGCTGGCGATTTACTCTATTCTTCTTCCTAGACTAAATCAAAGGATCGTGCTATTGAAGAAAATTTTGTCACGTACCTTCTTTAGAAGTCCACTAATCATAATAAACCTCAAAGTTTCCTAAGAGTCTTGAGTATAGGCTATCACATATCACCTTATTTTTGCAGGATCAGAAAGCTCATGCTTTGCAACAATGAGATGGCCAAGATACTCTAGAGATGGCTCAACAAATTCACAATTTGACTCCTTAGCATACAAATTCTCTTTTGCTAAAACTGAAAGCAAAAAATCAAATGTTCAAGATGCTCTACAAATGTTTTACTATAAACAAGGATATCCTCAAAAATAAAGGCCAAATTTGTAAGGAAACTTACTAGAGACCCTATTCATTGATGCTTGGATAGTAGCAAGAGCATTGCAACGGCAAAAAGGCATGACTTAAAATTAGTAGTGCCCTTGGTGAGCCCTAAATCTAGTCTTTTCTTGATCCTGGAATCAGATTAGGATGTAATGTCCCTTTCTTGAACCTAGTCAAAAACAAGTGCAAAAAAATGTTTTTCTGAAAAATCGCAAAAAGGGCAAAAAGAAATAGGCTTTTTCAAAAAAGCAACAAAAAAGTGAAAAATCGTTTTTCCAAAAAACCAAAAAAGTGGTGGCAAAAAAAATGGTTGAGGATATAAAAGTTGAGTTAGCGGACCAGCCAATGTATTGGAGCAAAAAGGGTTGGTTGCACCATCATGATAGATGATTGGACCAATAGGAGGAATAGGACACTCCTAAATTTTCTTGTTTCCTACGAAGGTGATTGATCATTCTACTTCCCTAAATGCATTGAATATTTTGAACTTTGATTTAGTGATTAATATTTGAATTTTGTAATTTATGATTTATTGATTGATCATTGATCATTATTTCGCTTTATTTTCAAGACCCACCATGTTTTTTAAGTCCATTGTTGCTTCCTCACATGTGACAAATGCCACATACTTATGTGAGGCTATTGAGGAAGTCATACGCGAGGTGGGGGAAGAAAATGTGGTGCAGGTGGTGACAGACAGTGCAGCAAGTTATGTTGCTGCAGGTAGACTTTTGATGGAGAGGCACCCGAAAATATTTTGGTCTCCATGTGCGGCCTATTGCCTTGACCTCGTATTGGAGGATATTGGCAAGATTGAGTGGGTCAAAGCATGTGTTGATAAGGCAAAAAAAATATGCAAATTTATCTAAAATCATGCATTAGTCCTTAGCATAATGAGGCAATATATAGGGCAGAAGGAGTTGGCTCGTCCTGGTATCACAAGATTCACCTCAAATTTTATCACTTTAAAATCCTTGCTGCAATCAAAGGCAGCTTTGAGAAGCATGTTTGTTGGTGAGGAGTTGACTTCCTCATCCTATACTACGACCACTACAGGGATGGATCTAGGAGATTGCATTTTTTATGAGGCAGGTTTTTGGACCCCTTGTACAGATATCGTGTAGATAAATTTTTTATAAATTCTAAAATCTACATTATGTTTTAGAATCTAAATTTTGCTTATTTTCATGCACACTTAATTGTTACTAACAACTATTTCACAATATTTGCAGGTCGCTAAACCCCTGGTAGTTCTCCTACGAGTTGTTGATGAGGAGAAGCCCTCTATGGGCTACATATATGAGGCCATGGATGGGGGCAAGGAGGCCATTAGATCCGTATATGGAGAAGATGAGCATAAGTATCATCCCATTTGGGCGATAATTGATAAGAGATGGCACCTCCGACTTCACAGGCCCATCCATGCAGCCGCTTATTACCTCAATCCGACATACAATTTCCGCCATGATTTCAAGCCAGGTGGGGAGGTTCATAGTGGGCTCTATTGAGTGGTACAACGGATGTCAGATGGTGATACCTCAGCAGTACTGCACGAGATAGATGCATTTGATAATGCAACAAAGGAGTTGTTTGGTAGTCAAATGTGCAAAGCCGCTCGCACAAAATTGCAGCCAACTAAAAATATATGTTAACTTGTTAAGTGCATAATTTGATTTTATAATTTAGTCTTCAAGTTGGAAATGGGACTTTTTTTTTTTCCTTATTTCAGATAGATGGTGGCAAATGTTTGGTCCTACAACCCCAAACCTTCAGAAAATTATCATCTGAATATTGAGCCAGTCATACAGCACTTCAGGTTGTGAGCACAACTAGAGCATGTTCAAGCACATTCACTCGAAAAGGTACAATAGATTGTCGGTGGAGAGGTTGAATGATCTTGTATTTGTTCATTACAACATTCCTCTTAGAACGAAACAGGTTTTGGATAGTGACACCAGCCCGATCACGCTAGATGAGGTCGATCCAGAATCCGAGTGGGTCACTGAGTCTACCGATCTCGTCTTTACTAATGAGGACCTTGAGTGGATTGACCAGGCGGACAGAGAGGCTGAGGTTGTGGCCATGGCAGAGGAGGATAGAGCACGATCAGGCACAGTTGATGTTAATTAGAGTGACAGCTCACAAGCAGAGACTATGGTTGTTTAGTCATCCTGGACCTACCTTAGACGCCTTTGTAGGAGGGATGCAGGCTCCTCTGAGGCTGAGGCTAAGGCTAAGCCAAAGCCATAGGCTTGTTTTTGTTTTCATATATGTTTGGAACATAATACATTTGATCGTGATGTCATGGATTACATATTCCATCAGTTTTATATACATTTGACAATATTTGTAATTTTATATATCTATGTTTGCTATATCCTTCACCTACAATTTGTGTTTGTACTTATGTGATCAATGTACATTTATGTATGTGATCAAATTAGCTTCTATTTCATGATGTTATTGTGTCTTTAAGCTTTATTCAATAAAGGGTGCATGAAACAAGTTGTAAAATCCTTAAGAATCTCTAAATTTATTGGGTTTTTTCACTTTGCCGAGTTTTGTCGAGTCATGAGTCACGAGTCGAGTCGGCCTTGCCGAGTCCGAGCCAAGTCTGAGTCTAGGAACTTTGGTATTGCCTTTGGGCTTAGAAAGAATATACTTCTAGGGCACCCTACTGTGAATGCTCCTCATGCTCTCTATCATGGTAAGCGAATGCATTACGAATGTTCAATCATAGGAAGTAGGATAGAAGTGGCAAAATTGAGGGGAACAATTATACGACACCTCACTAGGTAATCCACCTCATATGGATTGCACAGGCCACACAAGGCCATGAGGGATGGTATATCCGCTCTTGGGCCTAGGGTAGAGGATCTCTAGGGCACCCTATCTTAGCTCTTCTATGGTTAAGCCTACTTGACTGATTTAAGAAATCTTGTAATTAGCTCTATACTTCTAATAGAAGCTTATTTCTAATAAAAGAGATCTATTTTATGAATTATGATTATAAATGATTCCTAAATTGTTGCAAGGTCTCAATCAAAGTGAAAGGTATCTCTAACCCTGATTTGTTTCAATTAAAAATTGAAACCTAGGGCAAAATTTGGGTATTTATAATTTGGGGACATTACAAGTGGTATCAGAGCGATGATCTTGCCATCCTACAGGGTAAAAGATGAAACAAGGAATCATTCTAGTCAATAAGAAGGAATCTAACAATGCGTGTATTGTGCGTATACTTTGTGTATGCTCTATGTCTTCGCACATTTATTTGTATATTTTGTGTATGCTTTGTGTCTTCATACATTCATGTGTATGCTTCGTATTTTCAAGTGTATGCTCCATGTGTGGTTCTATTTTTTGTTAAGAACAAGAGAATAACTAGAGTGAACCCAAAAGATATGAATTTATTGGCAAACGTTGGTCAATCCAAGTAAATTTTAATGCCATTACAAAGATGGCCCTAACCATTTTCTCTAGAAGATGAGAGAAAACTTGTCTTAAAATTGCAAACCTTGCGAATTCTCAAAGTATGGGTTGATATAAAAGTTGATAGCAGAAGCTACTCACATTAAAAGATTTGTATAAAAATTGGCATTGCTTGAGGACAGGCAATTTTGGGAAGAGGGGATTGTAATGTCCAATTCTGAAATAGGATATAATAAATAATAGTAAAATTAAAATATAAAAACAAATAAATAGATAAATAATAATAAAATATAATATAATATAATTAAAAGTTAATTAAGCTAATGAAAGGTCAAGAGATACACAATGAAGAGTTGTGACTCCCTCAACATAAGATATAAAAGGAAGGAGAGCTCATTTGAAAGGGGATGAGGAGGAAGGAAGAAGAGGAGAGCATAGGAATTAAAGAAGGATTAATGGAAGAAGAAAGGAATGTGAAGAAAATAAGGGAGTTACTCTTTCAAAGGGCAGCAATGATGAAGGCTTGTAACTCTTTCAACGGGTTGTGACTCTTTGAAAGGGTTGTAATTATGAAGGTTTTATTAGACAGACAATTGGTAAAATATTGGATGGACTAATAAATGAGCAAGACAATTGGTAAAATATTGGGTGGATTAATGAATGAGTAAGACGCTCATTTATAGTTTACAAAGACGATGTTTCTATTATGAAACAATCGTTGTTATTAGAAACATTCTAATAACGAAAGAATATCTACAATATTAGAAACATTCTAATATTTACAAGATTTACAATATTGACCATTAAAATAATAATAAACAGGATATTAAGGAGATATTATTCTAATACCCTCCCTTAATGGTCAATTTGTCCACGACACCAAGAAGCCCCTTGAACTTAACAAACTTCTCTAGAAGTAGAGACTTGCTGAGAATATCAGCAGTCTAGTCTGTTGTAGGAACATACTGCAAATCTACGGATCCATCTTCAACCAGCTGATGGATGAAGTGACAATGAATGCCAATATGCTTGGTGTGCTCATGGAAGATTGGATTTTTGGCAAGTTTGAGGACCTCTTGATTGTCGCAAAAGAGGGGTGAAGGGCTTGCCTGAGACATATGGAGGTCGAAAAGCATCCTTCGAAGCCAAATTGCCTCACAACCTACTTTGACTGTTCCCCGATATTCATCTTTCATTGAGGAAAGAGATACGGCATGTTGATTCTTACTAGTCCAAGTGATAGCACATGTGCCCAAACTGAAGACATACCCGGAAGTGGACTTTTTGTCATCAACAGAGCCTCCCCAATCCGAGTCTGTGTAACCGATGAATTGGGGATCTTTGGTTTGTCCATAGAGGATACCAAAGTCAGGAGTGCCCTTGACATAGCGCAGGATGCACTTCAATGCAGTCTAATGATCTGAAGTAGGAGCTATCATGAAGCGAGATATGTAACTCACTGCAAAGTTGAGATCAGGTCTAGTGGCAGAGAGATAGATCAAACTGCCCGCTAGTTGTCTGAATGTGGATTCATTCTCAATAGGAGAATCAGATTTGGCTGATAACTTTAGACCAAACTCCATAGGTGTAGATGTAGGTTTGCAGTCCTGCATTCTACATTTGTCAAGCAGATCCCATGCGTACTTAGACTACGAGATGAAGATGCCATGTGACTGTAGTCAAACCTCGACACCTAGGCAATAGTGCAAAAGCCCAAGGTCAGTCATGCCAAAAGACTAACATAGATTTTGTTTGATTCCCTGAATCAAAGATGCGAAACTACCAATGATTATCAAATCATCAACATATATAACCAAAATCATGATATCACTGCCTATAGTCTTGGACTCTTGACATACAGATTTTAGCAAGCTCTTGAGAATCACCTGAGTCAACAAGTCTAAAAAGACCATGATCCTCAACACCTACAACAACAGTAGACTAAGTCTCCCGATCAATGATACTGCACTGATGTAAATTGAAGGTCACGTCTAGCCGAGGAGAATGTCTTAGAATTTGACTGACTAAGAGAAGATTGAGTTCCATTCCTGGAACATAGTACACATCAAGGAAAATCAATTTCCTTCCTCTAGACTGAATTTGTATATTGCCTTTGGCGACAACAGTGTACTTTTCCCTTCCAAAAATAACTGAATCTGAGAATGGCTGAAAATCTGAGAACCAATCCAGGTGATGTGTGAAGTGGCGGGAAGCACTAGAATCAATATACCAGGCAGAGGATTTTACATGATTTGCAAGTCTCTTAGCCATGAAGGCGTAAAAGGCAGACTCACTCTGCTCAATGTGCTCCACAACATGCGCTTTAGGCTGTGAACCAGATTGCTTGGCTTGAGTAGCTAAGCGTTTACGGCACTCCAACTTCATATGACCAAACTTATGACAGCAGTTGCACTGAATATTTTTCTTCTTTGAGCTTTCTGATGACTGAGCAAAAGGATTCTGCTGAGAAGACTGAGAGAACTGATAGTTGTCTGTGTCCTTATGAACAGAGTTCGCTCAGAAGGTGTGGGTGTTTGAAGATGAGTTGGTACCACTGCCAAATAGTTGTTTCCAGTGATCTTGTTGTAGAAGCATTATACAGAGATCAAAAAACAAAATATCAGAATGAGTGAAAGTAATGTTGAGAGTTTCAACAAAGTATTCATAGGAAGTCGGTAGACTCTTCAGAGTGATCACCACCATGTCTTCTTCCATTCTGCGTCCAATGGCTTCCAACTAATCTCGAATGTCTTTGATTTTATCGAGATGATCCTGCAGGGACACCTGTTCATCCATCATGATTGAGAAAAGCATGTTCTTCAAGAAGAAAGCACGGTTCTTATCAGAGGTTTCATGCAAACCTTTGAGATGCATCCAAATTTCAGCAGCTATTTGCCGGAAGGAGCTTACAGGAGTTGATCATCAGTGACCGAAAGTTTGATGAGCATAACAGCTTCTCGATTTTGCTCATCAAATTTATCCTGCTCTTTGCCTTCTTCCTCGGGACGATTAGTCTTACCCAAAACAATTTTGTCAAGACATCTGTATTCAAAAATCATCATCATATGTTGCTTCCAAGTATTGTAGTTTCTACCATTGAATTTCTAACTGCCCTCAAGCAAAATATTCGTGAGAGATGCCATTGTAGAATACTGAGGTCAAAGATGGTTGACCAGATTGTGGCACGAATATTGAGGCAGAATATGATCAACACATGAAAATCACATTCTGAGTAAGACAGAGACAGAAAATAGGCACTGATTTCGAGACAAAAAAATAGATGTTCGGGCACAAATCCCAAGGCAAAAAATTGGAAGACCCGAAAGATTGAGACACCCAAAAAAGCTCTCAAAAAACTCACCAAGAATCTGCAATCAAATTTACAATCCGAAAAAAAATTGAAGGATTCAAAAGAAACCCTAGTCGGCTATCTGGAAGATGTCCAAATACTGAGAAACAAATGGTGGAAGACCGAACATCTAGCCGCAGAAGAAAGACTGTGGGTTCGTGAAAACCCTAGGCAGCAAAAAATTGTTCTCAGACAACCACAAAAAGGGGCGAAAATGGCGGACGAATGGAGGCAAAAGTTGCAGAAACCCGTGAAGAAGAAAAAACGGGTTTGTAAACGAAGAAAGAGAGACCAAAAAAGGACAAGATTTCTCCACAAGATCGAGTCGTTGAAGAGAGGAAACGCCGCACGGGTTGCAGAGAAGGAATGGCAGTGGGATGCAGAGAGAAACAGGCAAAAAAAGTCACCCAAAAAAAATGACGACCAAAAAGCTCACGCGGGTGCGGAAAGAAATGGAGGAGCTTTGGTCCTTTTAGAAAAAAATGTCGTAGAAGAAGATTGCGGCTGAGAAAAATCGGCCCGAAAACTCAAAACGACTCATCGGTATGGCAAAATGATCATGAAGAAACGTCGAAGAAGCCAAAAAATCCACAAATAGACCAACGAAAACCCTACGAGAGTTGCAAAAGAGGAAAACATGAAAGTGGGTAGGGAAAAAATTTCCCGAGAGCAAACCCACGAAATTCTTTTTGAAAAATTTACTAAAAAATTACCAAAGGAAAGATTTTAGAATTTAAAAAAAAAATTAAAAATCCCGCTTGATACCATATTAGATAGACAATTGGTAAAATTGGATGGATTAATGAATGAGAAAGACACTCATTTATAGTTTACAAAGACGATGTTTCTATTACGAAACAATCGTTGTTATTAGAAACATTCTAATATTTACAATATTGACCATTAAAATAATAATAAACAGACTATTAAAGAGATATTATTCTAATAGGTTTGTGACTCTTTGAAAGGGTTGCAATTATGAAGGGTTATGACTCTTTGAAAGGGTTGTGATTATGAAGGATCATGACACTTTCAAAGAGGGACAATTATGAAGGGTTGTGACTCTTTCCAAAAGGCAGAAAAGATGAAGAGGTGCGACCTCTCCCTCACATGAAAAGATAGAAAGGGGAAGAAGGATCAAATGGAATGGAGGAAAGGGAGTAGAGGAGATTTAGAGCAAATTCAGAGCTAAAATGTAAGGAGGGATCTGAAATAAGAATTGAGAAGGAAAGAAGAAATGAGATAAGTAAACCTAGAAGAAAAAGATATGCGGATCTTAAATGGGATATGTGTAGATTAGAAAAGCAGTAAAGACGGATTTGAGAAGTGAGAGATAGGTGAAGATTAAATACAAAGTGAAAGGGGCAGCAGTCGTCGTTAAACATATGTATCTTTTCATAACCAAAGGGTGTGACCCTTTAGTAAGGGCATTAACAAATGAAAGGGTGTGACTCCCTACACTCAAAGGAGATTTAATAGAGAAGAACTTCATTCAAGATGGGCATCGACTCACAAGGGAAGTAAGCAGATTTGGCATTACCAATTGATAATACACAGCAGATTCTAACATATACGGTGATCTTTGGTATGAGTTCCTTATACATGGCATGATAAGTACCATCTATATCTGCACAAGATTGAGTGATGATGCATTGTTGTTACGTCTGCTTAGCATAGCATAACAAATATTATCTATATCTGCTCATTACTGATTAGGATATGTTATTGATAACTAATTATCGCATATACAGAACACATGCATAAGATTGAATTCTTTATATGTACTGATTGATTCTTTAGGTCGGACATGGTTGGGGAAATGAGGAATTACAAGTACGGGAAAGGTTATGGGGTCATCTTCTAGGTACGCCACCTCATGGTATATGACCGGGGAGTCCCATGAGACCAAAGGGGTACAAAGGGTACTTCCTTTGGGCTGAGAAAGGATGGACTTCCAGAGCACCCTATTGTGAATCCTAGGAAATGAGGGATTACAAGTAGGGGAACAATGATGGGGTCATTTTCTAACTATGCCACCTCATGGATTACAAAGTAATTGGTAAATTATCTTATATTATTAACAAGAGCAAAGCTCAATAAATAGGCTATACAGATTTTACAAAGAGGCAAGTTTCTAAAATAGAAACTGCCAGAAAGATCAAAGATCTTAACAAGATATTTACAGCAAGTTACACTATTGAGCATTAATACTAATAATAATAAAGTATTATTCTAATACCCTCCCTTAATGCTCAATCTACCAACTACACCAATAGACCCCCTGAATTTGACAAACTTATCTGAACTGAGGGGTTTGGTGAAAATATCGGCTAGCTGCTCCGAGGTAGGAACATACAGCAATTGAATGGATTTGTCTTCAACCAACTGCCGAATGTAGTGACAATGAAGTTTGATGTATTTGGTTCGTTCATGGAAGATGGGATTCTTGGCAAGTTTGAGCACTCCTTGATTGTCTGAAAACAAAGGAGTCGGACCGGTTTGAGATATTTGCATATCTGCAAGCACCCAGCGAAGCCAAATTGCCTCCGCTTGCTACTTCTTACTAGTCCAAGTGACGGCACCAAATCCCAAGCTGAACACATATCCAGAAGTTGATTTCCGGTCATCAACTGAGCCTGCCCAATCTGAATCTGTGAAACCACTGAGGCAAGGATCATCACACCTAGTGTAAAGAAGGCCATAATATGAGGTGCCCTTCACATAGCGCAGGACACGCTTCGTTGCTACCCAATGATCAACCCTGGGGGCTGTCATGAAGCGTGATATGTAGCTCACTGCAAAACTAAGGTCAGGTCTAGTGGCAGTGAGATAGATGAGACTACCCACTAGTTGCCTGAATTGGGTTTCATCTACAGGAGGAGAATCAGACGTGGCTAACAATTTCAGGCCAGTCTCCATAGGTGTGGAAGCAGGTTTGTAATCCTGCATTCGAAACCTGTCAAGCAAGCTTCTGGCATACTTAGACTGAGAAAGGAAAATGTTGTTGTCAGTCTGCCAAACCTCAACACCCAAACAATAATGAAGAAGCCCAAGAGCTGTCATATCAAAAGTGCTACACAAATCCTATTTGATTTCGGAGATCAAATGTGTTGAATTCCCAGTAATGATCAAGTCATCCACATAGACAACAAGAAAGAGAATATCATTACCCGAGTGTTTGATATACAGATTACTGTCTGAAGGACTACGCTGAAAACCACGAGTAACTAAGTACTGATCAATTTTTATGTACCATGCCCGAGGAGCCTGTTTAAGGCCATAGAGTGCTTTTTGGAGTCTACACACTTTGGGTTCTGAACCGGCAACCTTGAAACCAGAAGGCTGCGTCATGTAGACTTCTTCCTACAATTCACCATTGAGGAAGGCACTCTTCACGTCCATCTGGTGGACTTTCCAACCATACTGAGCTGCAATAGCGAGAATAAGATGAATAGTACTCATCTTAGTAGTAGGAGCAAAGGTCTCCTTGTAGTCAATGCCTTCTCGCTGTGTGAATCCTCGAGCAACTAATTTGGCCTTATATTTGTCTAAGGTACCATCTGCGTGATACTTGACCTTATAGACCCATTTACAACTAATGGGTTTCTTCCCTTGAGGAAGATCTGAGAGAACCCAGGTGTGATTCTTCTGAAGGCTTTGGAACTCAACATCCATTGCCTGTTCCCATTCTGGAATTCCTTTAGCCTCAGCGTATGCCTGAGACTCATAGATACTATGGATGTTAGCCATAAGAGCAAAATTAACTGTGTTATGCTGAATGCCCTTATTTCTGGAAGTTCGACCCTCAATGAGCTCATCAGGATGAAGATCACTGATGGTCTTAGCCCACCATTTAGGCCGAAGAGTAGAGGTGCCAACATCAGGAGCAGGAGGAATAACTGGAGGAAGCGGATCAGGATCAGGATCAAGATCAGGAGCATGTGCAAGAGGAAGGTGTGCATCTTCTAGAGGAAACTCAGGTATTGCATCATCAAATACAGAGTTTGCATCATCCCTCTCATCAGGTGAACCAAATGGAAGACAAATACCTAAGTCAGAAGCCTTCAACTGCTGATCCTCAGAAAGATGTTGGGACGAGGAAAACTGAAATGGTTCTCGTTCTTCATCAAAGACATCACGACTGAAGATAAGATGATCAGTGTTTACATCAATCAGGCAGTAAGCCTTATGGTTGTCACTGTACCCTGTAAACATGAGCTTCTGACTCTTGGAATCCAACTTAGTGCGCTTGGCATCAGGAATCCACACATAAGATAAGGAGCCAAAAACTTTCAAGTGACTGATCCTACGTTTGCGACCAGACCATGCTTCCTCAAGGGTCTTATTTTTAACAACATGAGTTGGTGACCCATTAAGAAGATAGACTGTTGTGAATACTGCTTTTGCCCAATATTTCCTAGGAATGTTTCTATGTTCCATCATAGACCTAGCCATCTTTGTAATGGTGCGATTGCGACGTTCTACAACATCGTTTTGCTGAGGATTGTATGGTGTGGTTAACTGACGTTTTATGCCATGAGTATCACAGAAAGTAGAGAAAGCAGAAGAACAAAACTCCCCCCCATTATCAGACCTAAGAGTAATAATAGAAGAACCAGACTCTTTCTACTAAGGCCTTAAATTTCTGAAATACAGTGAACACATCTTATTTTGCTTAAGGAAATACACCCACATTTTACGACTGAAATCATCAACAAAAAGCAAGAAATACCCGTACCCGGTAACAGAGGTAGTATTCATAGGACCACATACATCAGCGTGGACCAGTTGCAGTACCTTAGAGGCTCGCCATGAGTCACCATCCTTGAATGGTGTCCGGTGCTGCTTCCCAGCCTAGCAAGCTTCACACACTCGATGATTCTGAGTCTGAATATCAGGTAGGCCATGGACTAAGTCTTCCCGAACAAGCTCTGCAAGATAATGAATATTCAGGTGACCATATCGTTGATGCCAGAGACTGGTGATAGAGAAAGAGTTTGTTGCGAAGGCATGCTCAAGAGAATCGCCTGTGTCCACAAGTCTAAAGAGACCATGATCGTCAATGCCAACAGCTATAGTAGTGCTAGAAGCACGATCAACAATCGAGCACTTATGTGCACTGAAAACAACATCCAGCTGAGGAGAATGCCGCATAATCTGACTGACTGATAGTAGGTTAAGTTCCATACCAGGAACATAGTACACATTGAGGAATATGAGATTCCTCCCTCCAAACGGTATCTGAATGTTGCCCTTGCCGACAATAGTGTACTCTTCACCTCCTCCAAAAATAACTGAGTCAGTGTAGGAAGAGAACTCAACAAACCAATCACGCCTGTGAGTGAAATGACGAGAAGCACCAGAATCAATGTACCAGGCAGAAGACTTCACATGATCTGCAGGTCTTTTAGCCATGAAGGCATAAAAGGCAGATTCTTGCTACTCTGTGTGCTTAGCAACATTGGCTTGAGGCTGAAACCCTCCCTGCTTCCGTTGCTCGAAAGCCAGTCTGGTACGGCAATCTTTGATCATATGACCAAATTTGTGACAATAATTGCACTGCACCTTTTTCTTAGAACCGTCCTGAGACTGAGAAGAGCCCTTCTGCTGAAAGGACTGATATGACTGGTATTTGCACTGATCCTTGTGAAGGGATTGGGCTGCAAGGGCCTGCTCTGAGGACGAGGTGGCACTGCTACCAAATTGTTGTTTCCAATGATCCTGCTGGAGAAGTTTGGTGCATAACTCTGGGAATTTCAGGTCAACATTAGTCGAAGTAATGTTGAGAGTCTCTATGAAGTGCTCATAAGATTGTGGTAGACTTTTCAGAGTAATGACTACCATATCTTCTTCCTCCATCTTCCGACCGATAGCTTCAAGCTGGTCGTGAATGTCTTTAATCTTCGTGAGATGCTCCTGTAAGGACATGTGTTCATCCATCATGATGGAGAATAGTTGGTTGTTCAGAAAGAACGCGCGACTCTTGTCAGATGTCTCATGCAACTTCTTTAAATACTTCTAGATGTCGACAGCAGACTTGCCAGAGGGAATCTGAGGCAACTGATCATCTATGACAGAGAACTTGAGAAGCATAACAGCTTCTCCATTCCGATCGTCAAACTTGTCCTGATCTGCTGGGACGGAGGTCGGAAGAGTCTTTGTACCTAGAACAAGCTCATCCAGGCAACGGTACTCGAAGATGGTCAACATGCGCTGCTTCCAGGTGTTATAATTGCGGTCATTGAATCGTTGATTGCCTTCCAACATCAAATTGGTGAGTGACGCCATCTTGCACGCTTCCCAATGTAGAAAAACAAGAAATAGAGAAGAGGCGCAAACATGAAATTTGAAACACGAATCCCAATGCAGAAAACAGAGGCTGAATTACATACAGACTTCAAAAAATGAAGTACGGCTGGCACGAATTTCAAGAAAAAATTCTGGCTAACCCAGAAAAATCCGACAAAGACCCAGAAGAAATCTGGAAAACCCAGAAGGAATCTGAAATTGGATTTGAAATCCGCTGGCACAAATTTTGTGGCACAAATTTTGAGGCACAGAAAACGATGCACCCAAAAAATTTGGAAAGCAACCCAATTGAGCTCTCGAAAAACCCAGAAAGAATCTACAGGAAAATTTGGAATCCAACACGAAAAACGAGAGTTTCAAAAGAAACCCTAGCCGACTACTTCAAACTCTAGACATGGCGAATTTGCAGAGAGTTTTGTTAAAAAAAGAGTCGCCGTGTGTTATCAAAACGACCTTGAGAGAGGTCAAAAGAAACCGGAATGGCTGCCAAATGTAAAAAACGAAGCCAAAAAATGCAGTATGATGGTCACAAGTTGCAGAAAAAACGACCATACAAGGTCGAAGATGGGCGCCACAAATCACAAAGGCCGTCGGTTTTATGCACAGGCAACCAAGAAAAGAACGCGGTAGTCACAGACGCACCACAACCAAGCTGCGAGTTGCAGGGATTCAACCTGCACGTGAGGGAAAAACAGCGTTGTCTAGTAAAACTAGCCACGACCCACGAAAAAAAAAACGCAGTTTTCAGGAGCTTCAAACTTGAAACAAAAACTCGTGATTTTCAAATAAAAAACCTCCACGAAAACCCTAGTCGGGTTGTAAAAACCAAGGGCCAAAAAATTTCACATAAACAGTTTTGAAAACTTAATGAGAAGAATTTCGAAAATGAAATTTTAATTTTTCGACAATGTGACTCTGATACCATATTACAAAGTAATTGGTGAATTATCTTATATTATTAACAAGAGTGAAGCTCAATAAATAGGTTATACAGATTTTACAAAGAGGCGAGTTTCTAAAATAAAAACTGCCAGAGATCAAAGAAGATATTTACAGCAAGTCACACTATTGAGCATTAATACTAATAATAATAAAATATTATTCTAATAATATGACTAGGGAGTCCCATGGGGCCAAAGGGTACAAGGGGTATTGCATTTGGGCTTCGAAAGGAAGGACTTCTAGAGCACCCTAGTGTGAATGCTCCTCATGCTCTCTATCATGGTAAGTGAATGCATTAGAAATGATCGATCACAAGAAGTGGGATAGAAGTGGCAAGATTGAGGGGAACGTTTATTGGACACCTCACTAGGTACTCCACCTCTATCGATGGCAAGGGCCACATGAGGCCAAGAGGGATCGTATATCCGCTCTTGCGCCTAGGGTAGAGGATCTCTAGGGCACCCTATTGACTCACCTTATATTAGCTCTTCTATGGTTAAGCCTACTTAACTAATTTAAGCAATCTTGTGATTAGCACTGTACTTCTAATACATGCTTATTTCTAATTAAAGATCTATTTTATGAATTATGATTATAAAGGATTCCTAACTTGTTGCACAGTCTCAATCAAAGTGAAAGGTATCTCTAACCCTACTTTTTCATTTAAAAATTGTAAACTAGGGAAAAATTTAGGTATTTATAATTTGGGGACTTTACAAGTGGTATCAGAGCCATGATCTTGCAATCCTGCAGGGTAAAAGATGAAACAAGGAATCATTCTAGTCATAAGAAGGAATCTAACAATGTGTGTATTGTGTGTATACTTTGTGTATGCTCTGTGTCTTCATACATTTATGTGTACACTTCATGTATGTTGTGTGTGTTCATACATTCATGTGTATACTGTGTATTTTCAAGTGTATGCTCCATGTGTGGTTCTATTTTTGGTTGAAAACAAGAGAATAAATAGAGTAAACCCAAAAGATGTGGTTTTATTGGCAAACATTTTTCAATCCAAATAAGTTTTGATGCCATTACAAAGATGGCCTTGATCCTTTCCTCTAGAAGACTAGAAAACTTGTCTTAAAATTGCAAACCTTGCATATTCTCAATGCATGGGTAAATATCAGAGTTGTGCAATAAAAGCTACTCACATTGAAAGATTTGTATAAAAATTGGCATTGCTTGAGGACAAGAAATTTTGGGAAAGGCAGATTGTAATTGTTAATGTTTGTAGCTTCAGTCGTATGATCATTAGAATACATATAATATATGTTGATTAATAATAATATATTATATATGTTATATTATAATTAATCATATGAAATTTAATATTCAATCTAAAATTATTATATTATTCTTAATTAATAATTGATTGATGAAACATTATAAGATTGATTAAATTATAATTAATGGGAAGATGCATGTCCTTTCTTATAAATAATAATGAATAGACATGTCCCATGAAGGGACATGTCTCTCCTAGCCTCATTCCCAATATAAATGAAAGAGAGATTGTTGCATTTGTAAAACACATACAAAACAGAGTTTTATTACATTTGCAGCTATCCTAAAAACTTAACATGGTATCAGAGCCAGACTGCAAATGTAAGGGAGTAGTTTGTTGATGGTGAATGTGTGACTGTCTCAGAAATTACAGTCTCAATAAAAGGACCATATCTCACAAATCCACCGTTGGATTTTTCTAAATTTTGGATATGTTGGTGAAAAACTAATTTCAGAGAATCGCACCGAAGCGATTGGAAAGAAAGTGCGGGGTTCAAAAGTTATGACGGAATGTGTACGGGTCTATGTGAAATTTTTGAGAGTGACTTTCATTAAAGAGATATTTTAATTTGTTATGATCGTGGTCAAGCATTAACAAAGAAGCATGAATTCAAGGAAGGGTGTCTCTTTCTAAAAAGAAAGAATCAATTGTAGAGTGTCACCTCTCTTGGAGAAATCAAGTCATTTCATAAGAAGACGTGAGAATTGTTCAACGATATAAGAGTGAGAATTGTACATTGTGGGGGGAGAATAATAACCAAGTTTACATTTCCAATTGAACCATTCTTAGTGGGGAGATAATTCAAAGGGGAGATGTCTCTCAAATAATATGAGAAGGTGTTTTATGATATGATGTATATGGACCTTCACTGAAGCAACTTGTGTCAAGGATGTTGATGTGCAGATAAGTATTTATTATCCTTGAATAATACATTTATCTACTCATTGTAGTATCTCTCTTATTTGTATTTCTATACGTACTGTAAAAGATATTTGCCTTAATCTTTTATGAGGATGCTCTTGCAGGAAAATGAGAATTAATGTCAGATTCAAATGGATTATGATGCTCCATCAAAAGCATCATTGATGAGGACATCAGATGATTGATATTCAGAGGGAGTTCGAAAGTCCATATGTGTGGCTATATGATTTTAATGGGCCTACCTCCTATGTACATCATAAGGAAGTGACGACTTCCAAATGATTATCACTTGTATTTGCAGAAGTTATTGGAAAGTGACGACCTTACAGTAACTTAAATTATGATATACATTATTTATAATGTTGAAACAGATCATGATGAATTAAAGCAACAACTAAGTGTTAGATGTCATTAAATTGACGGTCTATGAGTTGTTTGCATAGATATATCTTGTAAAGCAACAACTAAGTGTTAGATGTCATTAAATTGACGGTCTATGAGTTGTTTGTATAGATACATCTTGTAAAGCAACAACTAAGTGTTAGATGTCATTAAATTGACGGTCTATAA
>MU226361.1:248573-272402 GCA_018584345.1 Thuja plicata | reverse complement strand
GAATGTCATGTGTTGACATTCTGATAGGCCAATACTCAAGATATCAAATGTGATATCAAATGATGGAAATATTCTATTGTGATAGACATCTTATGATGGCTGAAACAGATCATAATAGATAGAACTTTTGGATAGAATCACCGATTGAGGCAATCGACATTAAAGCTTGAGGAGCTTGTGGATAGAATCACCGATAGAGGCAATCCACCTGAGAGCTTGTGCATTGAATCGTCGATGAAGGCAATCCACATCTTGAGACTATGTTTATATTGATTACATCATGATGATGATGCTTTTATTTCTTACATCACATGATTGATGTTGTCAAGTGTCATATAAGTGTTGACATTGGATTGATTTATCCTCCCTAGCTAAGAGGGACTGTTGATGTTTTGTATAACTATGGCGAGGGTCATAAGAGTTAACATAGGAGACCACTACACATTTTGTTTGATCATTCTCCCTAGCTAAGAGGGAGTGTTAATGTTTGTAGCTTCAGTGGTATGATCATTAGAATACATATAATATATGTTGATTAATAATAATATATTATATATGTTATATTATTATTAATCATATGAAATTTAATATTCAATATTAAATTATTATATTATTCTTAATTAATAATTGATTGATGAAACATTATAAGATTGATTAAATTATAAATTAGAAATAATGGGAAGATGCATGTCCTTTCTTATAAATAATAATGAATAGACATGTCCCATGAAGAGACATGTCTCTCCTAGCCTCATTCCCAATATAAATGAAAGAGAGATTGTTGCATTTGTAAAACACATACATACAACATAGAGTTTTATTACATTTGCAGCTATCCTAAAAACTTAACAGTAATGTCTCATTTTTGAAATAGGATATAATAAATAACAATAATAAAATTAAAATATAAAAAACAAATATATAGATAAATAATAATAAAATCTAATATAATATAATTACAAGTTAATTAAGTTAATGAAAAGTCAAGAGATACATAATGAAGAGTTGTAACTCCCTCAACATAAGATATAAAAGGAAGGAGATCCCATTTGAAAGGGGATGTGGAGGAAGGAAGAAGAGGAGAGCATAGGAATTAAAGAAGGATTAATGGAAGAAGAAAGGAATGTGAATTAAATAAGGGAGTGACTCTTTCAAAGGGCAGCAATGATGAAGGCTTGTAACTCTTCGAAAGGGTTGTTAATATGAAGGGTTGTGACTCTTCGAAAGGGTTGTTAATATGAAGGGTTGTGACTCTTTCAAAGAGGGAAAATTATGAAGGATCGTGACTCTTGCCAAAAGGCATACATGATGAAGAGGCGTAACCTCTCCCTTACATGGGAAGATATAAAGGGGAAGAAGGATAAAATGGAATGGAGGAAAGGGAGTAGAGGAGATCTAGAGAAGATTCAAAGCATAAGTATAAGAAGGGATTTGAAATAAGAATGTTAGAATGTGAGGTTGATGTGATCTATGTTGTTGTCATTAATGTTGTCATTAATGTCAACATATCCTTATTCCAACCTCTTGGTGTATCAATTGTTGTGGAACCGATTGGTTTTGGAGTATCTGTTGTGTATCGGTTGATGTGCTCCAATAGTCTGTATGTTTCAGTTGAGGTTGTCACCGACAGGTTTTGGTGAGTGTTCTTCGGTGAACGCGACATATGGTTGTTTGGATCGATCCTATTTGGATGCACATCCCTTGTATATTTCAGTCTCAGCTATGTATGTGTAACATGTTGATCATGTTCGTTGGAACAGAATGCTTTGGAGATGATGTAGCATGTTGGCTTGAGCGAGGCGTGTTGTAATGTTCGAGGTGGTCCTCATTTCATTCCTTACCACCGCGGGAATGTCTTGGTGTGACCTATTTCAAATTGTCTGGCCAACCTAGTGGATTTCATGATGTTGTATATATATATATGTGCGAGGAGTTCAGTTGTTGTATATCATGGATTAGAGTCTGTGTGTGGATCAATATCCGTATTCGATAAGACTCGTGCTTAGTGATATGCGAAGTGATAGTGAATTTGTGTTCCTATGCAGCAGTGTGTTGATCTCGGTGGTGGATTCTATCTCTTTTCAAATGTCGGCAGTGAGCCTTTGTATATTGGCAGTGAGCCCTGTGTATCTGGCAGTGAGCCCTTGTATAAATCACCATACCGGTGTCACCTTAACAGGTGTTTTACATTTCATGAGAATTGGCTTCTCTGTGGTTTTTCCCATCGTGAGTTTCCACGTAAAATCATGGTGTTCTTTGTGTCGGTGTTTCTGTGTTCTTAATGGTTACATTTATATGGATGTTTGATGTGCTTAACCGACAAATCTAAAGTGGTTGTTTTTGTTTGTGAGTTGACCGATAGAAGAAAAGTTTTATAAGTTGTGTGGGAATCATTGATTCACCCCCCTCTCAGTTATTCAACATGTTCAACAAAAGGTATTAGAGCTTGGTTCCTCGGTGAAGAGCTTAACCGTCTGAGGCAGGTCCGATGGCGCACAAATTGACTATCCCTTTGTTTGACGAATCAAATTATAGTTCATGGAAAGATCAAATGAAAGGATACCTGATAACGGTTGGTTACAAGACCTGGAAGCATGTGGAGACCAAGTATGTATTTCCTCAAAATGGGCTTAACACTCAAGACGAAATCGAGGCATTTGAGGAAAATGAAAAGGCAAGGTATGCTATTACTAGTGCTTTATCAAAGACTGAATTAGCAAAGGTCATTTCTTTGAAAACCACTTATGAAGTTTGGAAAAAGTTGAAAGAGATCTAAGAGGGAAATGACAGAGTTAAGTTATCTAAGAAACTGACATCTAAGAGACATTATGAGAATCTAAGAATGGAAGACGGTGAAGATATTAAAAGCTATTTTCAGAGAGTTGAAACTGCAGTAAATGAAATCAAGAACCAAGGAGAGACTATTACCGATGAAGACTTTATGAAGAAGATCTTGATAACATTACCGGACAGCTACAGCGATAAGATCTTGGGAATTGAAGAGGTGTGTGATCCAAAGAAGTTTACCAAAGAACAGTTGTTTGGTACCCTGACAGCATTTGAGTTAAGAAAGTTTGGAAGAGATAAGAGCAGATCTGAAACGGCATTCAAAGCAACTAAATCAGAAGATGATTCAGATGGTGACGATGAAGAAGAATTTGAAGCAAACTTTGCAAGGAGATTGAAGAAAGGTACTGGCAAGCATAAAGGTATGTTACCTCTAAAATGTTTTAGATGTGGTAAAATTGGTCATTTGGCGACTAGATGTCCAGAGAAAGGTCCTAGACAAAAATTTAAGAAGTTCAATAAGAAGGCTTACTATGTGAATGAAGATGCTAGTATCTCAGATGATGAATCAGAGACAGAAGATTGTTTGTTCTATGTTGAAGAGGATGAGAAATCAGAAATTGATACTACTAACATTTGTGCTGAAATTGATGATGGTGTTGAAACTGCTTTGTATGTTAGAAGAAAGAAAAATGAATGGTTGATTGATAGTGGTTGTTCTAATCATATGACCGAAGATAAAAGTAAATTTGTGTCACTTAGCAAATATGATGGTGGTCCTGTTAGATTTGGTGATGACAAAGCAGCTTACATTGTTGGTAAAGGCTCTATTACTTTTGATGGAAAGAATAACACTGACAATGTCTATTATGTGAAGGGTTTGTACCACAATTTGTTGAGTGCTGGATAGATTTGTGAAAATGGATATGATGTCATTTTCAAAAATGAAGGTTGTGAAATCAGGAAAAGATCAGAAGATCTAATTACAATCGGGAAAAGAACAGGAAGAAACATGTACCAGCGAGAAGGAGCATCAGAAGGATGTTGTTTACTATCTCAGACCGATGACAGTTGGCTTTGGCATCAAAGGATGTGTCATATAAACTTTGACATCCTGGTGAAAATAAGCCCATCTCCTGTTGTGAGAGATCTACCCAGACTGCGTAAACCAGAAAACATTATCTGCAAGGGTTGTCAAGAAGGGAAGCAGAGAAGAGAATCATTCAAGACAAAAGACTATTCATCTACTGGTATACTAGAGATTGTGCACACCGATCTCTGTGGTCCTACCAGAACAAGGAGTTTTCAAGGTGAAAGGTACTTTATACTTTTTATTGATGACTATTCAAGGATGACATGGGTTTCTTTTCTTAGAGACAAATCTGAGGCATTTGAGAAGTTCAAGATATTTAAGGCTAGAGTTGAGATTGAGTGTGGTAGAAAGATTAAGTCTTTGAGATCTGACAAAGGAGGAGAGTTTACATCTTATGCTTTTGAAAGTTTTTGTGAAAAATATGGTATTAAGAGACAATTTTCAGCAGCAAGAACACCCCAGCAGAATGGTGTTGTGGAAAGAATGAATCGGACAATTCAGGAAGCAGCAAGAACTATGTTTAAGGAGGCAAGCCTACTGGAAACCTATTGGAGAGAAGCAGTACATACTGCTATGTATACGCTTAACAGAGTTCTGTACCGGAGGAAATATGGGAAGACTTCGTATGAGTTATGGGATGGAAGAGCACCTACAATTAAGTACTTCAAAATATTTGGCAACAAGTGTTACATTCAGAAAGATGAAGATAATCTTAGGAAATCTGATAGCAGAGCAGACGAAGGAATATTCTTGGGTTATTCTACAAGAAGCAAAGCATATCGATGCTACAACAAGAGACTAAACAAAATTGTGGAGAGTGTGAATGTGAAAGTTGATGAAGAATTTCAAAAGGTCCCTGAGCAACACATTGAGTATGAATATGATACAGAGGACAAAAGAAAAAAGGAAAAGAAAGAAGAAGATACTCAACCGGCACCAACATCTACAGCAAAGAAACCAAGGTATGTACAAAAGAATCATTCAGAGAATCAGATCATTGGAGACAAGAACAAAGGAGTTGTTGCCAGAAGTAAAGCATCTCAAGATCATGCTTCGCTATGTTTACTGTCGGAGGTTGAACCTAAATCTGTAATAGAAGCTTGTGGTGATCAAAGTTGGATTAGTGCAATGAAGGAAGAACTCAGTCAGATAAAGAAAAATCAGACCTGGGAATTGGTGCCCAAACCGACAAACAAGAATGTGATAGGTACAAAATGGGTTTATCGAAATAAGCTAGATGAAAATGGCAAGGTTGTAAGGAACAAGGCGAGATTGGTATGAAAGGGTTACTCACAAATTGAAGGCATCGACTTTGAAGAGACTTATGCCCATGTTGCTCGGATGGAGGCTATTAGGATGTTCTTGGCATTTGCAGCATTCAAAAGATTCAAGGTTTATCATATGGATGTCAAGTCTGCATTCCTAAATGGAGAGTTGAAGGAAGAAGTGTACATTGAGAAACCGGAAGGGTTCAGATCAAAATCAGATCTTGATGTAGTTTGTAGATTGAAAAAGGCACTATATGGATGAAAGCAGGCTCCTAGGGCCGGGTATGGAAAATTGGATAAATATCTAATCAATCAAAGATTCAAAAAAGGTTGGGCCGACAGCAATCTATACTTCAAAATACTTTCAGACAGAATTTTGATTGTTGTTGTGTATGTTGATGATATCATCTTTGGAGGCAAAGATGATCTATACAAGAAGTTTGGTGAAGAAATGAAGAAGGAATTTGAAATGTCCATGATCGGTGAATTGAATTTCTTTCTTGGATTGCAAGTAAGTCAGAATGACAAAGGCATTTTTATTTCTCAATCCAAGTATGTGAAGGAGTTACTAAAGAAGTTTGGCTTAGAAGATTCAAAACTTGTATGTACTCCCATTGTTACCAGTTGTAAGTTGACTAAGGAGGATGATTCACCGAAAGCGGATGCAACTAAGTACAGACCAATGATTGGAGGATTGTTGTACCTGACTGCTACCAGACCAGATATCATGTATGCAATATGTTTGGCAGCCAAATTTCAGCAAGAACCGAAAGAGTCATATGTCATGGCAGTAAAGAGGATTTTCAAATACTTGAAAGGAACAGAAGGTATGGGATTATGGTATCCGAGAGAGTCAGATTTTTCACAGATAGCATATACAGATGCAGATTGGGCAGGGTGTGTGGAAAACAGGAGTACCAATGGCAGAGCGTTCTTTCTTGGCTCCTGATTAGTTGCTTGGTCGAGCAAGAAGCGGGATTTTGTAACGCTATCTACTGCTGAATCATAATATATTGCAGCATCCTCATGTTGTACTCAGGTATTATGGATGAAGCAGACCTTGACAGATATAGGAGTTAGTTTTGTTGAATCAAATCCTATCATGTGTGATAATACCAGCGCTATAAGTATGTCAAAGAATCCAGTAATGCATTGCAAAACAAAACATATTGACATCAGATATCATTTTATCAGAGAGAAGGTTGAAGGTGCAATGAAGCTTGAGTATGTGCCCACAAAGGAATAGATAGCAGACATATGTATCAAACCATTGTGCAAGGATACTTTTGAGTATCTCGGGGGGAAGTTGGGCGTTTTGCCCCTTCCTGGTTTTCACTAGATGCACCGGTGTGTGTGCATTGGTCCAGTACTTTACATTTCTATCTTTCTGGATCAGTTCTTGGTGGCTTCCTTGCTGGGGGAGCAGAGTATGTTAGCAAGGGGGAGCTTGTTGTGCCCTTTGTCATTGTTGTCAAAGGGGGAGAAAGTTGGCGAAAGGTTGAAGTTTGTTTTTGTGCTTTGTTATTGATGATTGTTGCCATCAATGACAAAAGGGGAGATTATTAGAATGTGAGGTTGATGTGATCTATGGTGTTGTCATTAATGTTGTCATTGATATCAACATATCCTTATTCCAACCTCTTTGTGTAACGGTTGTTGTGAAACCGACTGGTTTTGGAGTATCGGTTGATGTGCTCCGATAGTCTGTATGTTTCGGTTGAGGTTATCCTGACAGGTTTCGGTGAGTGTTCTTTGTTGAACGCAACATATGGTTGTTTGGATCGATCCTATTTGGATGTGCATCCTTGGTATATTTTGGTCCCAGCTATGTATGTATAACGTGTTGATCATGTTCTTTGGAACCGAGTGCTTTGGAGATGATGTGGTGTGTTGGCTTGAGCGAGGTGTGTTGTAATGTTCGAGGTGGTCCTCATTTCATTCCTTACCACCGCAGGAATGTCTTCGTGCGACCTATTTCAAATTGTCTGGCCGACCTAGTGGATTTCATGATGTTGTCTATATATGTGCAAGGAGTTTAGTTGTTGTATATCATGGATTAGAGTTCGTGTGTGGATCAATATCCGTATTCGATAAGACTCATGCTTGGTGATATGCAAAGTGATAGCGAATCTGTGTTCCTATGCAGCAATGTGTTGATCTCGATGGTGGATTCTATCTCTTTTCATATTTTCTGGATGTGAGCCTTATTGTATTGCCAATTTGCCAGTGAGCCTGTGTATTGGCAGTGATCCTTTGTATGTCGGCAGTGAGCCCTGTGTATCTGGCAGTGAATCCTTGTATAAATCACCATACCGGTGTCACCTTAACAGGTGTTTTACATTTCGTGAGAATTAGCTTCTCTGTGGTTTTTCCCATCTTGGGTTTCCAAGTAAAATCTTGGTGTTCTCTGTGTCGGTGTTTCCGTGTTCTTAATGCTTATATTTATATGGATGTTTGATGTGCTTAACCAACAAATCTAAAGTGGTTGTTGTTGTTGTTTGTGAGTTGACCGACAGAAGAAAAGTTGTATAAGTTGTGTGGGAATAACAGATTCACCCCCCTCTCAGTTATTCGACTTGCTCAACAAAGAATTGAGAAGGAAAGAAAAAAATAAGATATGTAGATCTAGAAGAAGGAGAAGATATGCAGATCTTAAATGGGATATGTGCAGATTTGAAACGCAGTAAAGACAGATTTGAGAAGTGAGAAATAGGTGAAGATTAAATAAGAAGTGAAAGGGGTAGAAGTTGTTGTTAAGCAGATGTATCTTTTCATAACCGAAGGGTGTGACCATTTCATAAGGGCATTAATAAATGAAAGGGTGTGACTCCCTACACTCAAAGGAGATATAAAAGAGAAGAACTTCATTGAAGAAGGGCATCAAATCACAAGGGAAGTAAGCAGATTTAGCAATACTAATTAATAATACACAGCAGATTTGAACATATACTGTGGTATTTGGTTTGAGTTCCTTATACATGGCATCATAAGTACCATTTATATCTGCACAAGACTGACTGATAATGCATTGTTGTTATGTCTGCTTAGCATAGCATAATAATATTTATATCTGCTCATTACTGATTAGGATATGCTTTTGATAACTGATTATCGTATATACAAAATACATGCATAAGATTGAATTCTTTATATATCCTGATTGATTCTTTAGGTCAGCCATGGTAGAGGAAATGAAGAATTAAAAGTAGGGGAATGGCGATGGAGTCATCTTCTAGGTGCACCACCTCATGGAATATGACCGGGGAGTCCCATGAGACCAAAGGGGTACAAAGAGTACTGCCTTTTGGGCTTTAGAAAGGATGGACTTCCAGGGCACCCTACTGTGAATGCTGGGAAATGAAGGATTACAAGTACGGGAACAGTGATGGGGTCATCTTCTAGGAATACACAGGTCACACTCAAATGTACTTTGTCATTAAAATAATGCCATTTGGCGTATAGATGCTTAGATGAAATTCTGTATTGCACTCAATAGTGGACATTTGGGGTATGCTTGGACCATATTTTGTAAACATGTGAAACACAATCCAAAGTACACTGCAGCGTTTAAAGTTTAAATCACAACCTCATGAAATGTTCATTGGAGTTACATACTGCCTAATCTCACCACATGTTCATAGGAGCCATGGCCTGCCCAACCTCACCACATGTTCAACATATGTTATCCACTCCATTGTTGCAATGGCACGATTCGAACCTGGGTGGCACTTGCACTAGATTGAAAACTTGCCAAGTACTGGTGTGAATCACAAGTACTTACAAAAAAAATATCATAGCCAAGAAACTAATCTATTTACTCGCCTACACTGAGTTTTCCTATTTTTTTGCCAAGTTTTGCCAGGTAAAATATTTTATTATTTTTTTAATTTGCCAAATTGCCAGATCCCAGTCAAAATTGGGTCTGCCAAGTTCCGCAGAGTCGCAAGTTTTAAAACCATCCTTTCACTAATATTCTATATTACCATTATGCTTAGCCGGTAGGTCCTTAAGGCAAACAGAAAAAACTCATAATGCCATTTAAGACTGAAATTATATACTTATGTGAATAACTTACAAATAGCATAGTTACTAAGTTTCTATTTCAGTATTACGGGTAAACAGCAGGATAAGCAACAAATTGTTTGATTAGATGCATTACTTAACACCTTACGAAAATGTCATTGCATGTGCTCTCCAAATTCAAGATTGTATATTACAAAAAGAGGATGGGGAGAGCAATAGTGAGCAATAGTGTACCAGGTCAAACTTAAAAGGTTTTTGAGTACTTTTTGTCACAAGTAAGGAGTGAGCAATTGCTAACTGCTTATCTTATTGGGGGAGTAAGCAATAATAAACAGCTTGTTCTATTAAAGAAAAGGAGGATGAGGGATGAGGGGCGAGCAACAGCAAACCGCTTACCCCACAACAAAAGAATGGAGAAAAAATGAATAAAAGAAAGAGGACGACAAAAGATGAGCTAATGGAAATAGCTTCTTCCACTGAGGGAAAGGATGACGAAGAGACCAGCAATAGCAAACTACTTGTCTCACTAAGAAAAAGGGGACGAGGGTGGAACTAAAATTCGACGCATCTGCTTTGTGGAAATGCATAGAACAAAATCCCAATGGCGTTGATAAGAAAGGGGTTTTTTTTAAACAGCAGTTATGAGGAATGAACGCCATTCTACATATTCGAAACAAAACAAGCTGCAACTTGAGAAATTGAAATGAAAGCCTGCAAATAAAAAAGAAGAATTGGAATGCATACCCTTCGCTCGAGAGGATGACAGCCCCGCTCGAAGAGTGAGTGTTGAGATCAGCGTGTCCGCCATAGCATGAGAAATGGAAGTCGAAAGATTAAAAAATGAGATAATTAGTAAATGTTTGGCTAATTTTTTGCGTTTAGCGCTATTTTTCCACAGGTTGAAAATATTTAATACGATTTTTCTTTTTTTTTAAAGGAAAATTATCAGGGCTAATTATTATTAATTAATTTAAACAATAATTCACACTCAATCTAGATAATACAGCGAGGAGCATATTGAGAAGTTAGGCGGGCCCATCATCAGCTTGCACAAGAAAATTTTTGAGTTATTGAAGTCGGCTTAAGTTGTCTTGCTGTCCCATAGACTATGTTTAGCCTCGTGAACGTTAAAATTTTATATATCTATCTATCTATCTACACCTTAGCCTCATAACACCACACAGATATGCATAGAAATATACGTTAAATCCACAATAGAGGATAGGTCTTATTTTTAAGAATGATAAGGGTATTTTGTTTAGTTTGTGATGTGTTTCAATCAGTTTTGTTCTATGCTTTAGTATAATTTATGTTTATAATTTTTACTTTATATCTATGGTTTTGAGCTTTTAATGTGATTTTAAAATGTAAGATGTATCGAATCAATTGTATAATTGATTAATAAATATGCTCACCTTTAATATTTTGGATAAAGTGATGCTAAACAGTATTGATAAGACTTGCAATGTTGAGAATCCAAAGTCAACAAGCTTCACACCTTGTGTCTTAATTATTTGCTTGGAGATTTAATGGTTTTTAATAAGTTTATAAACACATTCAACAAGATGTAGATGTTTATATATATTCTTTTTAGTGCAAATGTTGATGATACATTGCTTGTGTTGTTGTAATGATGATGTAATGTGTGTTCTTCCTTCTTGAAAGATTGTTTCAAGTGATGAGATGATCTAGCAATTTATCTTTTTATAGAACACCTTTGTGCAAATTTAAATGTGTTGTGCTTAAGTTAGTAGGTAATGGCTAGTTGGAATTGAGTTAGCTTGGGCCCGTGATTAAATTTGACTCTAGGAATTCAAGGCTCGAACCACATGTTTGATTCTAAAATAAGTCTTAGGCCACAAATGTTGGTTTGATCCAATATAGAAAATAGGTAATATGAAGATCAAAACCAAATACGTTAGTAATGGGAAGTTTAGTTTAATCAAGCCTCAAGTAAAATTATAGTTTTTCACACAAAAACATGACATTTCCACATTGGATTGTTGCACATGGAGTAAAAGGTCAAAGTGAGACCAAAACAAATTGGGAAGAATGTTAAATATGTGTTTTTCTCCCTTACATTTTGCACACACTTTCACTTTCATGTGAGCTACTATGAATCATGCATGTCAAAGTTTTGTACCATTTTGAGTTTCATGCAAACTACTACAAACATGCATGTCAAACTAAACAAGCAAAAAACATAAAAGTAAAGTACAAGCACATATAAAAAAAAGATGTGGATATGGATGACATGATCGGTCCATGTACTCTTTATAGTGATAACTTTGTCTTCAAAGCTACAAGCACAAAATTCCATGAGTAGCATCCAATTACAATTTGAAATAAGAATAAACAACCACTTAACAACATCAACAAATGATGTGTAAATGTAAAAAGGTGGGTGTAAGATCATGAAGGATCTATCATAAATGTAGAGCTATGAAGGAGCCAAAATGTATGTAATGGTATAAAGGGAAACATTGTAGATATAGGATTACAAGGGAACCATCATGATCTACAAAGCCATTACAACTACAAACATGGAATAACGACTACCCCCAATTGATAGCATGTGGATGATGCAAGGAATTGAAGGAGAGGAGAATAAGTAATATTGAATAATACATTATTATGTACAAGCTCAAGAATTATGTAACAATGTCATGGATATCACCATATTATAAACATGAGATAATATAGTAAGATGTGATCATAAAGAGCGTGTGGGATAGTAATAATGTGCTCCCAAATGTTATCCCCAAAAATAGGCCATAGACAAATAATAAATGGCAAGATGCTAGATAAAAATATGTAAACAAATGTCATGTAAAGTGTAAATAAGCACAAACAAATGTCATGTGAAGTGTAAGCATGTAAGCACAAATAGATGTCATATATGTAAGAAATATATAGCTAAGCGTTGACATTAAAGCATGTCTTGTAGGGTACAAAAATGAAAGCTTGTAGAGCATGTGAGAATAACAGCGCCTAACACCAATGATATATCAATGATAAATATGTAGGTGAGAATATGTGTGATATGTGTATTGTATAAGAAATTTGATATTCACAAAAAAGTGTAACTATCATTTGCTAACAAATCCCTATATAACCTCAAGTAAAGCAAAATCTTACTGCTTGTACACAAAGATAAGAGGCTTGTTGAATAGAATCAATGGACATGCTCAAAACTAAGGTTTAAAGCTTAATGTAGATTAGAAAAATATGAAGAGACTACATGGTATTACATTACACAAAATAACAATACTAATAATAAATTAATTTTAATAAAAAAATGAGAACATAGAGAAAGAAGAACTAGGCTCCAAAGATGAAAGTTCACTACCTAGGATGCCAATACTTATTATGGACATCTTCACATAGTGTTTTCATCCTTCACCAATTAGTTCAAAGTATTTTCAAATATTCATCTTCTATCGTAAAATTTACATAACCTACACATACTGAGACAAGAAGGTTGTTTAAGAGTTTGCCTTAGTAAAACCCTCGCTTTGGTCTAAAACCCTAATTTTTGTCTTCCAACCTCCAGAAATGACCAAAAAGGAATGATAAGTGAAATATTTTTAAATCCTAGATGTATTAAGGATTAAAAATATATATTAAAAATATTTGATAATGGTGTTAACCTTGGTCTAGTTTATATACCAAAGATAATATCTAGTAATAAAAATGCAATGAAAGAATGTTACCAATAGTCAAGGCTTCCCTCAATGCACATGAATAATATAGAAGTGAAAGTTCTTACTTTGGAAGCTTAAACTATTACAAATGAAGAATAAAACAAAAATGATGCACTTAGGAGATTTTAGTAGTAGTTATTGGCATGGTGTGATGATTAAGTTGTGATGTTGTTCGTCTTGCCATCAAGGTTCAAATTTCTTTGGGGTGCTATTGTTGAATGTTTATATCAGGAATGAGGTCCCCATTTATGACCTCACTAATTAATAGCTTTTGAACACTTTGACACATGTCATAACCAGTCCATGTAAATACTTTTCAATTTTGAAAATCTACTAGACACTAGCATGTCATGTGGGTGTCTATGTGTAGCATTGTTGTCTAAAAGAATTTTGTTGAAATTAAGCATGCAAGCTAGGAACATCTCAAGTTCTTTAAATGTGAGATAATATCTTGAATATAGAAATATAAAAATTTATCATTAGTACACACACTCAAGTGGGTTGAAGGTTAAATGTGAAATTGCATAGGTATGCAATTTTCAGCACTATATTTCTCTGACACTTTAGCAAGTTGATTGCACAAAGGAATGAGCTATGATAAAGCAAATAATAAAATGCATAAAATATGAAAGGATTTTTTCAAAAAAAGATTTATAGATGGCACAAAAACTTGTTAAATAGACTAGTGATGCCCCCAAATTCAAGTTCAACAAAGCTCCATGATAGTCAACTTTAAAGTAAACTATAAGGTTTCATTGCTAAGATACGAATTCACATAACTTGGAGAACCAAATATATTAGTTTCCAAAATTGAATGAAATTAATATAGAAAGAAGATTGCTTCATAGAAGAATATTCAAAAGAATTTTCAAGAAAAAGAGTGAATGTGTGCCCTCTTGTGTTTTTTCCACCTCTAATTGGGGAAAAGATTGGAATGTTGATTCACCTCTGAGAAATATCATGCCCCCTTTTAAAAAAAATTGATTGTATACAAGAAAAATTAAATTTTCATATTTCATTTTTATTGTTCACCTCAGTGATTTCATATAGTTTCTAGAGATTCTCAAGTGAAAATGCCACCCAAATGAGATTTCCAATTATCCATGTTGGATGAGCTCTAAGAGGGAGTTGAGTATTTTGTGAGATGGATGAGAAAATAATAATTTTGTTTTTAATTATAGTCATTTTTATCTCTATTGAGTGACACAACATGTGATGTCATCCATTAGTTGTACTAGCATCCAATTGATGTACATTTATCCAAATTGTGTGCTAGCATAGAAAGACATGGCATCATCTATTCATAGTGCTAATTGGAGACACTAAAAATTAACCATTGCATTCCTCCTCCCTTTCACACTAATTATGCTTATAAATTAATTAAATATTTTTAATATTTAATTAAGTTAACATTAGCCCTTTGTTATAATTCAAATTCAAATTTTTTTCAATCAATATTTAATTAAATAATTTAATTATCCTATTTCTTTTACTATTATTTAAATAATTTTAATTATTTAATCAATCCATCTTTACACAATAACTAAATATTTTTATTATTTAATCAATCATTTTTCCTCCACTTCCTTATAATTAAATAATAATTAATTTTAATTATTTAGTTAAATAACTTAAATTAATTATTTTTTACTTAACTAACTTTTCCTTCTATAATTACTTAAATATTTAATTTATTTAATTTTTCAAATTTCTAAGTAAAGTTCTATAAGTAAATAAAATTAATGTTTTATTTATTTCATTCCTCAAGTACATGATTAAATAATTTTAATTATTTAATCTTGTTAATAGCTCCAACTTCCTCACTTAAATACCACTCACAACGAATTCATTGATAAGTCAACCTACTTCACTAAAATTATGCATTTAACTCTCTCCATTGAGCAATTAGTTATCTCAATAACTCTTTCAATCAATTCAACTCATTCATTCTCATTTGTTGTTCTTCATAACTATCATGTGTGACCTCCACCATTGTTTGATATCAAATCAATCTATATAATCATATTCCATTCATCATTTTCTCTAACCATAGCCTTTGAATTTTCATGTGATCATGCTATGAATAATGCTTTATAAAAACCTGAGAGCAACATTACTACCTTTGAAATAAATCTTCAAGAAACCAATGGAGGTAATCAAGATGTTTACATGAAGGTGACATGATTATTGTTATTTGTATTTTATGGCATTTATCTTATATACTCTGTTGGGAGATTATAATAGTGTACGTGAATCCTAGGCTTTAGTGATTGATCCATTGACAAATTAAAATGTTCAATTTTTTTGTCTTACATTTTGGTATAGTTGGTGGGGCCCACAACCCTCATTTTTTCTTTTCAATTGTTAAATATCTACTAAGGGATAGCACCCATATATTATATTAAAAAGAGTATAACATCTTCATAGAGATCAGTATGTGATAGTCCAAAATGTCCATCTTTCATCACTTGTCTACCCAATTCCTACTAACATCTTGTTTTATCATCTACATCCATCTCAACCATAATGACATGTGGCCCAAAAGAGGATAATGCTACATATCCCTCTACCAACTAATGACATAACAACTATACATGTTCATACAAAAATAAAATAACATAGCTTAATTAGATGACCATGTTTCCCTATTGCATGCAATCACAACAACCCTAACCTTGACTAGACTCTTTAAGCTACAATTTGTGTGGGTGGCCTCATCTACCTCCCTTACCAAGTTCCATTTAGACATGATTTCCTTGTCATAGTTCTCTTCTCTCATCTCTTCATCATCCTCTCCATCATTGGTTGGGCCCTCAATCACCACTTTTGCAGCCACCCAAGACCTACATCCTTTGTTAAATCCAATAATTTCTTTAGGAATAGAGCATTTCTTACATAGTAGATATATCAATATTTACCATATACCTATGCTCAATTATTAAGAACTCATCTCCTTGAATTCTCTGTAATACATGTATCACCGTCTCGTAGTTAGATTTCAACACCAGTCTCAGTCTCTTCTTTGAGATATCAACCATGAATGTCATATGTCTTTTTTCTAAAAAATGACCTCATAGGTGTATTCGTAGCATATTTTTAGTCTATTGGAAAAGTAACCTTGAAATGGATGCAAATGAAAAACCTTTCACCCATCCCCTACCTAAACAAACATCCAAAAAATCACATGATCTGTCAATCCTATTCCCAAATTATGTATGTTCACAATCACTCTTGGTACTATTTTGATCAACTACCACTATGAGGCATAATTCCTTACTTTCATAGGGTAACTAATTAGCAACTCCACACAAAATAAACAAATGGGATATATCATTCATTCATGTTAGTTAGTGCAACGATCAACGTGCCATTGTTCTTCCCCTGATCTATTAATGTGTTGGTTACCTTAATCCACCTACGAGTCCATCATCCTGTTGTATTAAATGTCAAATTTTCCACCATGTATGTAGTTTTAACCACTCTATGTCTTCATCACCACTTTGGACATCATAGGAAACCTTTCTTATCCATAATCAACATGACATCTACAATACACTAAGTTTCCTTCTTTGCCAATTCATCTGTCATCTTGTTATCTTCATGATATATGTGAGTGACCTTGAATTCTTCAAATTTCCCAATTAAGGCATGTATGGGCTTTAACCATTTCTCTAGCTTATAATTTGGTATCACATTATGTCAAATTACATCATCGTTATTGGTGAGTCCTTTTCTAGGTGAATTTGCATAGCTCTGATTGCTACTCCATACTTTAGCCCCAACATTGCCACCCTAAATTTGTCTATATTATTTGTATTTTCCCATGAATATTATGTTTTCTCACAAAGGATTCTTCCCAAATGGTCTCTTATTTCACATGCTACCCCACTTGACTCGTTATTTCCCCTGAGGTCCCATCAAAATTAGTCTTCAACCCACCCTTCTTATAGTTTTTTTTCCATTCCATGTTCTCCCTAGGATTGCATGGAAGATCAAGCTTCCTAAACCCAATATTGAGCGGGACTTTCAATCTAGGGAAAGCTTTGATCATTACATCATCCCAATTTGTAAAAATATTCTTTCCTAATTTCTGAATACAGGCCACATTGTAGAATTGCTCAATTATCTATATTTCTATCTTGCTAGAAAAAATTTCCTTTTTCATTTCTTTTCCCTAGAAGGTTCTCTTGTCCCTTTATTTCCATATTTCCCACATTATACTTGAAGGTAAAAATTTCCATTAGCTAGAAAACAATGCTTTCTTTTTTAAATTTGGCCACATCATAAGCCACTCACAAATATCTACCAAAAATGGACATTGTCAATTCGATTCCCATGTTAAAAATTTCTAGTAAAACTTGACAAATGAGCAATTCAAAAGTAGATGATTCACATCATCTTCAGACTCTTTGCATAGCACACACTAGTCTAGACTATGAATACCGAACTTTCTCAACCTTTCCATCACTAGAATCAATTTTTAATCTACCATCCATGAAAAGACACTTGCTTTTGGAAGGCATTGATTTCCCAAAAAGAGTTGAACTAGCCAATGTAATTTTTATAAAGTTGATTCCTTGATCTTATATCCCATTTTAACTTGATAGTTTCCAAACTTGGAACAACACCATCAACTAGTATTATGTATTAGATAGAGTGGTTGCTCTATTTAATAATATCTTCCATAGCACCTATTTGTGTTGATTAGGAGCCTAAATTTCCTAAAGAAATTTCCATATCCATTCATGGTGCTCATTCCCCTCCATAATTTCTCCATAGTCACTAACTTTACTTCCTTAAACATTTAGGGTAGCTTCGTTGGTTGCTTAAACATTATGATTGTTGGCCAAAGCATCAAAACCTTCCTACAAATTGTTCTATAACAAAGCACTCCTTCCATCCCCAATCTCCCATGTTATATGCCTTTTTATAATAAATCTACATTCAATAATGAAGCTCCAAATTGTAGAACCACATGGTGGGTCTCTAAACATGAAAATTCTTGTGGCTTGATCTATATCCAAGTATTTCCTCCTGATTATTTTGACACATTTTTTTCTCCTTGTGCATATATGTTTTAGAAAAGATTTGCTCCCATTTCTATATCCATCATTGATAATTTCCTAATGCCAGTTCCTCCAGATTCTTTTAAAATAAAAATCTTATCCAATCAGAAAATTGAGAATTTTTGTTGCTTTGTAGCCTCGCTCCAAAAAACAACTTCTCATGATTTTGATTAGAATCTTCTCTATAGACATACAAGACATCAAATAAATTAGGATCATAGACAAAACTACCTAGAAAATTAGGAATTTTCCCATTGAGTGATTCTTTCCCCTTTCCACGGTTCTAATTTATTCTTGTATTTGTTGATCAATGTATCCCAGTAATAATTTTTACTAGCCCCTATACATAATGTCATCCTCAAAAACCTCCTCAAGAAATTTTCTACTCAGAGCCCATGAATTTGTGCAATATCATTCTCTAGTCCCAATTGGGTATTGAGAAAAAAATACCTCCAATTTTGTACAGTTGGTGTTCTTCCCCAATTCTTTTTAGTAGGAATCCAAAAAGGAGCATATCACACTAGCTTCTCATCTACAAGCTTGATCATAAAGCACTGCGTCATCTATAATTATTGGGGCATGATTGGCTTCTACCCATGGGCCACCTGCTTATCCTTTTTTTCTTCCATTCAGATTTTGTTGATGCTCCTTCCCAAAGCCTCAAACATAATGATAAAAATAAAGGGAGAAAGGGGGTATCCCTATCAGAGTTGTAATGCCCCATTTCCTACCCTATGTAATTTGGGACTAATTTCTTAAAGTTAGATTGTAAGGGACCTCTTTGTATCCAAACAATCCCTTAATTGACCACTAGTTACACTTTGAATATGACTTGTAGTGTAACAATATCTTGAAGGAATATGATACTTCTCCTTGATGAATGTGATTTGCCAATAAACAAGTGTTTATTTCTTTACTTCCATGAACGGACAACACAAATATTGTCTATTTATATGTTAATGAAGAATGACTTATTTGAAGGTGATAGGAGATCCTTCAATAACTATGGAAGTGTGTAACAATTGATATTATCAAGATGCTCTCACTTATATCAATCAAAATTCTAGATTTTAGTGGTGATCTGAGTAATAAGATTGATGATCTGATATGAATCAAGGGCTAGAATGGATTTTGTGGTTCTAGATATTTTCCTTTGAGGTATACAAAATTGGAACTATGCTGATATAGAAATATATTTTGTGTTTGCAGCCTGTTCTTAAGTGTCAATTGATCCTCTTCTCCTCTTTGGTTATTAGAGGCTCTTCTTTAGCATTTCTAACTCTTCAATCATTGTAGAACAGGCAACCAACAAGAGCTAACTCAACCCGTACAATGATATTTCAGAGATAGCATCTGATTTATATGTACAAGGAGGTACTGATAATCTGGATCATATATGTTCAATACTTTTGAGTGATACCTACTTTGTCTGATTGAAAATCACATAAGCATGTAGTTTGATGTGCAACTCTTCCTGATTTATACATTTAAACTATATGTTTATTAATTTCAATCTCCTTTGCTTATTTGAGCCTTCTTGAATATAAGGCAATAATAAAATATCTAATCTTCTTCCCTACTCTTCCTTGATACCTGATGACTATTGAAAACACTGAATGGATTCTTCAATTGATGATTAGATAACAATTGCTGACTATATACCTTATTCGTTGCCTAGCTGAAGGGTTTTGTCTTTTCATTAGATTATTTTCTTTTTGGTCTACTTGTTGCTGACTTACCTGTAATTTTTTATTGATTGGTCCTTTTTTCTGCCTATGCTGAATCCCTCTAGAAATGTCATCAATTTTATTTTAATATGCCTCAAAGATGAAAGATTGCATCTCTTCTTCTTACCACTTGAATATCTAACTCTCTATAACTAATCATTGATTAGTCAACAACCATTATTGTAATTTATCATTATTTACCCTCACATCTTAACAATGTAAATGATACTTGTCTTTTGATTATGAATTTGATGTTGACTTATCCATTATTTATCATTGTTTGATAATTATATCAATCTAAGAGATTCATCACTTCCTTATGTCCATCTAACGTGCTTTCCTTAGGACCCAACGTGGCTCAAAATAGAGCATAATACCTTTGGTATTGTGTATTGCCACCATTGTAATTAGAGAGTCTTTGGAAGCGGAATTCTCCTTGAGTTGTCGTGAACTTATACTGGACCCTCTTCATATCATGGCATTACCTAACGATTGTTCTATCCCCCTTTCTGAATTAATTTTGTCTTTTGACCTTTAGAGGATGGTCATCCCAAAGGTCGTAACTTTTGCCTATCGGCCTTTGTATTAATATGATGTGAATAATATTTTTTTTATTGGTAATATTTCATATTTTTTATTGATATCAAAAAGCAAGATTACATTTCAAGTATGTAGATGTAATACTTTTCATGAAATTTACATAAGAGTGGTAAGATTACATCACCTGTCCAACATTATAGCCTTCATAAAAAAACCCTACATCTTTTAAAAACCTTCAAAGCATGAATCCATTCTATGCAGAAACTGGAGAGCACAAGAACACCACACAAATTTGCAGTGAAAAGGATTGTGTGAATAGAAATAATGGATCTTCTATTATGCACCGCATGTCTCCTTCGATCTTTCCATTATATTTTTGTTACCAGCATCAAAAAATTGCATCAAGGGGAGGGTTGCGACCATGCTTGGAAGAAACTTCCTGCCCTTCTGGCTTCCCAAAATTTGGAGTGCCTAGCTATAATAGTCTCCTATAGCAAAAAGAAAACATTGCTTTAGTCACCATGTCTTTATGATGTTCGTGCTCTGTGGTTAGCCCCCGCAGTCCTCCTCCTCCTTAGGATAGAAGGGATCATCGCAGCTTCCACAACCCCAGGTGGGGGAGGGCATTCCTGAATAGCTGCCTTGATGGATTCCCAACCGATGAACCGATCCATCTTGTAGTCTTCTTTTTGCAAACCCCATGGCCAGCGAACAAAATGAATAATTCCTTGCACACTTTCTCTGTCTTCATTTGTGATGCCCTCCGTGATGTTAAAGCCTACCCCCAGCCAAGCCCATTCAAAGAATGAGTCCATGCCATCCAAAACATCTTCATTAAAAAGTTCAGTTAAAACCATTCGGGCTTCAACATGCTCCACCTCAAGCTCAAGAGCTCACGCCATGAGCATTAATGGAATATCCACATTTAGCTGCCCTCTGTGCTTGGCCTCCATGAATTTGGGCCCCAGCCTATCCATGACTGCATCCTCCAGCTCCTTCGAAGTCCAACGTAATAGATTTCTAATTGTATCTACCTTTACTGCCCCAAAAAAGCCTTTCTGTTGTTTAAATTTCCCTGGCTTCAAAGTGAAGTTTGCTTCCATTGTCACGAGCAGTCTGCGTCTCGTTAGAAAACTTAAAAGATAGTTATAAAAAACAAATTAGAGCAAAGAATTAAGACAAATGAAAATAAGGGTAGGGGAGTGCGCATATATGTAGCTGTACACAATCAATGTCATTAAATGAGAGGCATTCTATCTCTGCAGTCTCATCCCATCCACGCCCCATAAACATTGTGTTTTCTACCATTTCCACATGTCTTCATTCATGATATCCTTTCTGTGTTTGCCACTCACATGCTCCAATGAAGGGGTGTCTGGATTATCATTTATATGTGAATAGATTGCTTGTGTCACCATATCATCCTTGATCATTTATTGTGGCATGTTTTACTACTGCCATAGCCCATCGCTATTTTTCGATGTCATCATCCCATCAATTAATATAATGCATGTGAAAGCTTAGGTTGCACGAACTTTTCAAGTGCTCCCCCATTTAATATTAAATCATTCTTCTTTTGTTTCACATATTAAAGTTGTTGAAAGTTTCATATTGTTTGGTACCTTCCACACCAAAATTTGCCGCGCAGTTTGAAAGTTTGTCCAACTTCATATTTCCTTCGCGTCTGATATGGGAGATTTTAAAATTTTCAAATCTTTTTAGTAATATTGTGATGTGATTGATGTAGGCTTGGAGGTGCCACGCCCAAATGTGGATTTTTTAATTTCCTTGACTATAACCATCGAGTCTCCTTCTAGGTGTAGGTTTTTTATTCTGAGCTTTAATCTCAATTTGACCCCCAACATTGCAGCCTGCACTTCGGCCGTGTTATTGGTCCCATTGATTACTCTTTTGACTTCGAAGGCAAGTAGGTTGCCTAAGTAGTCTTGAGCAATGGCTCCTACCCCAAAGACACTAGGGTTTCCTCATGAGGCCCCATCAAAGTTAATTTTGGTCCAGTTCTCATCTGGTGGTTCCCATTTGACTCCAACTTTCTTGCATTGAGTCTTGGATCTCAAGTAGTCTCCCCAGGATCTGATTTTGATGCCATGAAATTTACTTTGGTTTTGTCTATCTGACTTTGTGAAGGGACATTTCATAGATTTATTATTATCTGCAATTGTCATGATTTCTTATATTGAAGAGTTTATCCTCGATATGATCCTTGAGAGGTTTTCCTTTTGTTCCCTGAATATTCTGCGATTTCTTTCTTTCCATATCTCCCACAACAAGAATGAGGGATAGATCTCCCAAATTGCATCTAGGCGAGATCTATATGGTTTAGAGGGCCATCCAATCAAGATTTCTCGAAGAGTGTTTTGAAGTGGACCTTGCCAACCAAGTTTATGTTTGATCATTTCCCAGCATGATCTAGCCAATTTGCAATTTACCAAAAGGTGATCAGCATCTTCTTCCACTTCTTCACACATCAAAAATTTCATGGGTCCCACCATTCCTAATTTTTTCCTTCTCTCACTTGTCAGGATTCTTCCCCTGGAGGCCATCCAGGTGAAAACCCCAGCCTTGGGAAGGCAGTGCTTTCTCCAACATAAGTTTACCGGCCATTGCTCTTCCCTATCTGCATTTTCTAAGATTTGGTAGCCCAATTTCATAGAATATTCCCCCTTTTTTGCAGCACACCACATTACTCTGTCTTGTTCTAAGGTGATGAGAGTGTGTCTTCCCTTCAGTAATTCCTTCATATTCATTTTTTGTTGTTCTGAAATGTTTTCTTGCTCCACTGACTTCCATCTCCACTCTCTGTCCTGTTCTTCCTCATATGGTTCTAGATAGTCTGAGATGTGTTCTCCCCATTTACTAATAAAGTAGTTGAGAAGATCGTGGAGAGCTCCATTGTTCTTTAAGGTAGGAAGTTTGGACCAAGAATCATCCCAAAATTTTGCAAGCTGGACATTGCCCACATTCCAAGATATGTGGTTTGTGATGACCGATCTGCATGAGAGTAGAAAATTCCACATTGCTGAACCCCGAGGTAGATTTCTGATTGTGAGGATAAGGTTATCTAGATACTTGGCTTTGAGTATGTGCACCCACATGTCATTGGGTTTTTTCTGAATGTCCCATATCAGCTAGGCACCAAGTGCAGTGTTCATTAATTGTCAATCTCTGATTCCAACGCCTCCATCTTTTTTGGATTTGCATATCTTATCCCATGCAAGTAGGGGGATTTTCTCCTCCTGTCAGGAATCATTCCAGAAGATTACAAATTTTATTTATGATATTTTTAGGGATTCTAAGGTAGAACATGGGGAAAACTGACATTGTTGAGATGACTGACTTTAACATAACGATTCGACCAGCTGATGAAAGCCACTTTCCTTTCCAACCAGTCAGCTTGTTGGATATTGTTGCATTTAAATCATTCCATATTTATACTTTACCTGCACCTTCAAAGAGGGGGATCCCAAGATATTTGGATGGGAGAGTGCCTTCCCTCATGCCAAGCACATTGCATATCTCTAGTTGGAACTGAGAGGATGTGTTGAAGAAATAAATTTCCGATTTGAGCCAATTTACCTACTAGCCCGAGGCAGCTGTGTA
>MU226361.1:219961-248524 GCA_018584345.1 Thuja plicata | reverse complement strand
CCGAGAAAGGTGTCATCCACGAATTGCAAATCTGAGAGGGTCGGTTGTCCTGCAGCCACCTTGATTCCTTTCCAAGATCTTGTGTTTCTTTTTTCCTTGATTAATCTTCCAAGGGCCTCCACCATGATGATAAAAAGGAAGGGGGATAGAGGGTCTCCCTGTCTGATACCTTTGCATGTTTCAAAGAATCCTTGTGGGTTTTCATTTACTAATATAGAGAGCCAAATGTTGTTGAGGCAGCCACCTATCCAGTCAACCCAGTCCTTGGAGAAACCAAAATATCTCAAGATTTTGAGCAGAAACACCCTATCTACTTCATCATAGGCTTTCCTGATGTCAATTGTTACCAGCATTATATCTATTTTGGCCTTTTTGACCGTGTGTATAGCCTCATGAGCCACTATGATTCCTTCATAGATTGATCTATTGGGTGCGAAGCCACTTTTCTCCTCTGAAATTACTTAATTCAAAATAGTTTTCAATCTATTCGCCATGGTTTTGGAGATGATTTTGTATAGAACATTGCAGAGAACAATTGGCCTGAAATCTCCAAATTCAGTGGCATCAAATTTTTTAGGGATTAAAGGGATAAGAGTGTTATTCAGGTCCTTCATAATGAACTTTCCTTAGAGGGCCTCCTCTACCACTTCCCAGATTCCCTGTCCAACGAGACCCCAAAAGTGTTGGTAGAATAGGCCTGTAAAGTCATCCGGGCTCGAGGCCTTATCGCCCCCCATTCTAAACAAAGCATTCTTGATTTCTCCCAAAGTGGTAGGTTTCATGAGAAAGTCATTTTGGGCTGAGGTGATGCAATTTGGGACTGAGTTAAAATTTTCTTCTGATTGATTAATTTTCTGTCTATTTGTGCATAAAATATTGGAGAAATATCTCACTGCCTCTTCCTTTATATCTTGTTCCTCTTCTAAAATTGAACCTTGCTGGTTCTTGATGGAAATTTTTTTATTTCCTACTCTTTTAATCTTGGCTGAGTTGTGAAAGAATTTTGTGTTTCGATCTCCATCCTTGAGCCACAGGTCTCTTGACTTTTGTCACCAATAAATCTCCTCTCTAGCTAGGATTTATTCATATTCCTTTTTTAAGACCTGTTCTTTGAGTAATTTAGTGTTGGTGATGCCCTGGCTAATAATCTGCTTGTTTAAAGCCTTGAGTTCCTCTTCAAGTTTGAATTTCTCCACAAAGATATTTTTGAAGCACTCCCTATTCCAATTTTTCAGCTTTTCTTTGATGAACTGGAGTTTTTTTACTGAAGAGGAAAGATTTATTGCCTACTCTGTGAGGGGGCCCTTCCCACCATTGCTTCACCAAATCATCAAACCCTTCATCTCTAAGCCACATGGCTTAAAATTTGAAAGGGCATCTCTTGGGAGCCATATCGTCTTGTATTCTCAATATGATGGGGTAGTGGTCTGAGCCTGTTATAGGAAGAATCTCAGCTTTGGATATCCATTATGTGGCTGCCCAATCTCCACCAATGAAGAATTTGTCTAGCTTCTCAGCTATGTTGTTAAATTCTAGTCTACAATTGGTCCAAGTGAAATTGCCCCCTTTGAGTTCCATCTCCATAAGCCCATTTTCTTGTATGAAGTTGTTGATATTTGACTGAATTTTCCCTGCCCATCCACGTCTTCCTTTCTTGTCTTCTAGAGGGAGAATTGCATTGAAGTCCCCCCAGTATGAACAGTTCATTTGGGAGATCCTTAAGTATATTGGTGATTTCTTTCCAGAGCGTGAGCTTGAGAGCAGTGTTGATTGGGCCATATATATTGATAATGTTAATCCTCTTGAGAAGCTATTTTGAATCTGCCTTAGCCCACACCCAGGATTTATTTTGTTGGATGATCTCCACATGCACTGCTTCTTCTTTCCACATGAGCCCCAGCCCCCCGGATGCCCCCTCGGCCTCAAAAAAGAAGCATTTCCATCTTGGAAATTTTGCAGCAAAATTTTTACTCTCCTCCTGTTTTAGTTTAGTTTCTTGGATGAAAACAATTTCAGGTTTTGCCTGATCAAAACAACGCTTGATCAGTCAACATTTGTCAGAGGCATTGCAGCCCCTGACGTTCTAGGATAAGAATTTCATTGCTCCTGGGAAAAGGCATTGCCTTTTCCTAATCTCAATTTACGTTGGCCACTCACATTTCCAGCCTTGGCAAGCCTCATCTTAAGGGTGCTTGCTCCCCTCTTCTTCTTTTCTCCTAGAACAACCTTATCCAAGGAAGAATCTGATTTCTCTATTGTTCTGACATCTATGACATCCATCTACTCAGAGAGTCCCAAAAAATCCTCTATATCTACATCATCACCATCCCTGCTATCATAGGTGGTCAAATTGTTATCCCCACTGTCTCTGACTCCCTCAAAGGAATCTCCAAGATTTCTAATGGGTGAGATGGGAATGTCATTAATTAATGTTCTTGTGTTGTTTATCCATGTGGTCGGGACATATTCCTTGTCTTCATTCGATCTTTCAGCCAAGAAATCTGCACTGGGTTTGGGGTTCCTATTTGAAACTCGAGGCATTAGAACTGGTTTTAGCAATGTCTCTAGAGTTCCATCTGGACTGTTCACCTTTGAGAGATGAGGGTTGTCATTATCAATATCAAGGGCCAGGTCCCCCCATTCAAATTATCATGTTCACTATTTTCCTTTCCCCTCATCCTGCATGTATGTTGATCATCTTTACTCGGGATCTTGGTGTTGTCTCCATTCCGGGATTGTGGAGTACATTCCCTTGGAGAGCAGTTTGCAAGATCCACATTGTCCAAACTGCCCTTGGGAGGAGCATTCTTCTGGCTTGGTTTGTGGATGTTATCCACCATATTTGTGACCAATGGTCCAGTGGAAGAGTCTTCATGGATCATAGTTCCCATGCTCGTTCCCGCCTCCTTAGTATCTTTTGAGGATTCATTTGTCTTGGGAGCATTGACTACTCCAGTGGCAGAAGGTGCTCTGCATGGTTCTCTTTCACCTAAGAGTTCTTCCCAGACAATGCAAAGTCATTTGCCTTTGCCCGTGTCCCTAATGACATTGATTTCTTCATCTTCCCGGCTAGTTTTTTCAATTGGTTGTTTCCATGTCCCCATGCTTGATTTAAGCTCGAGAAATTCTGGGAGGGGATGTGCTTCATTCCACATAATCATAATCTTGGTGTATGTGAAGAGATCTTTCTTGTCTAGAGCCTCCCCCCAGTCCATGTATTTCTTCAGTGTGTTACCCATCATGGTTAGGGTTTCAATGTTCCAGTATTCCTGTGGGAGATTTTTTAGATTTATCCACACAGGAATATCAACCAAGTTTTAGCCAGACAGGTCAAAATTTGGCACCCAATCTTTAATGAAAAGACCTAAGCCTTCCAAGAAATGTGGGCCAGATTGGATGACCTCCATTTTGTTTTCGTGTGTGGGGCAAGTCACCAAATAGAAGCCATTCTGGAGGGTTTTCAATGTGTTGTCTGGGCTAGCATTGTGAAACATCCATCCTTTGATTTTTTCTTAAGCCGGCTAGGAGCCTGACCATTTTAAAAAAGAAAGATTTACATCTTAAGAAATCTGAATTGTTAATCCACTTCCTATTCTGAATAAGAATGGTGTTGCTAGGGGGGTTTGATTTTGTTTACCTCTTTATCTCCGTTGTTTTGTTTCGCCATTGTGGGCCTCCACAGTATTTTCTCAATATCTTTGAATCTCACTGGAGCCGCCTGGGGTTTTCCTCTATCAACGTTGTTTCTGAAGGAGGAACGATTTCCCGCCCAAAAACTCTCTGGATCCTGCCAAGCTCTGGAGTTTTGATACTGGGTTTGATTGAGAGACTGGCGTGACCTTTGATTAAAAGGCTATCTCCTGAAAGTCTGCCTCTAGTAATCAAAGCCAAAGTGGCGTCTGAAAACCCTGTTTGAAAAATTTGATCGTTGCCTTCCTCGCTCCATCCCACTCCAACTCAGTTTGAATTAACCAATAATAATTATGATATGAATAATATTAATATTCTTATATAATATTGTATATATTAATATACTAAAATGAATATTAATATTAATATTATACTAAAAATATATTATAATATCAGTATTTATATTATATATTATAATATTTATTATATTATTATCATAAATTCATTTATATATCTATTTTATATTTTATTATTTCTAATAATATATTACATTTAATATTAAATCATTACCATTCATTTATTTATATATATTTTAATATTATTATTTATTTATTTATATTATAATATAATTATATTATTATTTAGATTATAATTATATTATTATATTTAATAATAGATTATATTTTGTATTATTATATTATTGTATTCATATAATATAATATAATATAATATAATATTGATTATATTCTTTCGTTATATAATGAATTATAATATTATTTATTTTTATTTTTTTATTATTTCTTATCAAATCTTATTCTAGGAAGGGGACATTACAATAGTCCCCTCTATAATGTAAAAAACCATTGAGGAACCTTGTTGACTATCACAAAGAATTTGGGATTGGATATACATCCCTTCACCAACCAAATCTAATTATCCCTGAATCCAAACTTATTTAATATATCCAAAAGGAATTAGTGATCCACCAAGTCATATGATTTCAAAATATATAACTTCAAAATCATAGTAGCATTCTTGGCTTTCCTGGCTATGTGTCTGGCTTCATGCACTACTATGACCCATTCCACAATAGATCATCCCAACAAAAATTCACTATGTTCTATAGGAACAATCCTCGATAATAATTGTTTGAACATATTTGCCATGATTTTTATGACCACCTTATATATTGTATTACAAAGCGAGATCAACTTGTAATCTCCCATACCATGTGCATCCTTCTTCTTATGAATTAATTCCAATAAGGTATTGATTAAAATCCCCTAGCATTTTCATTTCTTCGTCGACTCATCAACCACTTCTTGGAGGTCTTTCCCTGCAATATCCCATAACTTATAAAAGAATCCAATAGGTAAACCATCTAGATCTAGATATTTTTCCAGGCTAAGTTGAAAAGTGTCCATTTTGACTTCTTACAAATATATATGCTTGAATAGCTTGCCAATTTGTTCCTAAGAAATAAGATCTAGGATACTACTCAGTATCATCTCTCTATCTTCTCTATTATCGTTAGTTTCACAATTCAACATTAATAAAAAAAATTAGTTGCTTCCTTATTTACTTCTTCCACTGTTTTAGCTATCCCCCCATCCTCTCTCTTGATTTCCAAAATTCCATTTTACCTCTATTTGCGATGGTTTTTCTATGGAGATATTTTGTGTTTCTATCTCCCCCTTGCAACTAGACTTCTCTAGACTTTTGTTGCCAATGACACTCCTCTCTTGCTAGAATCTTGAAAAGTTCTTTTTTCAAATTCTTTTTTATTTTGAATTCTTAGTCACCAATTCATTTATCTTTTTTATTTCCTTCTCAATTCTCTCATTTTCCTCAAATATATTCTCGAAATGTATTTTACTCCACTCCTTTAACTTATTTTTAAAAATGTGTAACTTTTTCTTAATTTGAAAAAGATGCAAGTGAATACCCACTGAAATCTCATTCCACCATCCCTTGATCAATTCCTTCAATATTTCATCTCTGAAACACATGTTTTCCAATTTAAATGGGCATGTTTTGACAAGTCTCTCCAGATTAATCTACAATTGCATAGGATAGTGGTTTGACCTTGTGAAAGTAAGAATACTTTTTTTAGGTGTCACTGAAAGATCCTCCCATTCTACAACAATTAGAAAGCAATCGAGTCTTTCGACAATGCAAGTGAAACCCTGCCTCATATTTTTCTAGGTATACACACTATTCATAGGTTGAATATATATCAACTAATTATTGTAAATAAACCTATAATATTCATTTTTACTTGTGTCAGATGATCTAGTCCCCCCCCCTTTTGTATTATTGGCCATTGCATTTAAATCCCCTGCCAAAACCACTCTTTCCCCTTCAAGATTTTGAAGGGACTTTGATAATTGTATCCATACCAATCTCTTAATTATAGTGGGAGTAGGACCATATACATAAAAAATAGAAAGAAAGATACATTGACTTGTAATATTTTAAATTTGACAAGATGTTTATATTGGTTTTCATCTACTAGTTCTCCTGTCACATTAACAAGGTTCCATAGACCTATAAGGATCCCTAAGGATCCATTTGCTTCTATAAATTCTCCTTTCCACTATCTCCAATTCCTCATTCTTCTCTCCCTCTCCTCCCAACTCCATTTGGTTTCTCACAACATCATAATATTTGCTTTCAATTTATCATTTTGGCACTTAACCATGAGCCATTTGTATAGGGCATCAATAACCCTTACATTCTATTTAATAACCCTCATTAATTCTTGGGAGGGATAATCTCATACATGGATCTGAGTTTCCTTTGGACTTTTTCATTTGTTACTATTTTCAATTTCTTCTTATTTGATATTTAGACCCCTTTTTCCTTTTGGTTTAGTATTAGGGTTTTTCAATTTGGGCAGTGTTTACTTTACAGTTATTTCTTCCATGATCTCACCCTCTTATTCCACAAACTCACTCTCCTCTTATAATTTCTCCTCCTATCCTACCTTCTTCTAAATTGAATAGTTTGTATTACCTCATATTAGATTGAATCCTCTTTCTAGCGATTTTGCTAGTTCCTTGTCTTTGTCCTCTCCTGTTTCAATATCTTGAGACATTATTTGGTCTTCACTGAGATTCATTTTACAAGGTAGGACATGTTGGATCTCATCCAAATAATATTGAAAGGAGATCTACTCTATCCCAATAGCCGGGTGGAAATTCATGACAACATTTGTTCCTACTTACTCTATCTTGTCTTCTTTTTCTTGATTCTTCTTTGGGTTTTTTTGTTCCTTATTACTTCTTGGGATCACTATACCCTCCAAAACCATGCTTAGTGTTCACACTTCTCTATCCACTAATTGGCTTTGGGTTTAAATTATCACATCTAGAGGATTCCCTAATTATTGACCTTCTTTTTCTATCTTGTGTGTCGAGAAATGTCATTCCATTCACATCCTCTCCTTATTGGGGTTGTTGCACTATGCATTCTTACTTTTTCATGTCATTTTGACCCACAATTAGATGATCCTTTCTTTCAAAAATTTTCCCCCAAATACCAAAATCTATGTGTAAATTCGCTTCACCTAGGAGAGGAGGACAATGCATAAGTTTTACACATTCTTTCTTAGGTTCCAAATTTCATATCCTCTAGTCTTCCATCCATTTTTATAAAGGATTCAAACTTGTTTCCTATTTCATTCAAGATCTCCTTCCCCTCATACTCTATAGGAAAATTGTATAATCTTATCCATGTTGGTAAGTGCTTGACTTCACAAAGGGGTCAATAACTAGGTTCATAACTCAACTCAAGGGTTGGATATCCTATTTGAGTGGCCATATTTCTCATTATGAAGGTTCATTTAATCATCAAACTAGGGATGTATACTTGAAATGGGACTACACAATATATGCACTAAGTGTCTACTAAAGTCATGCTATTGCTTAAGCTACAGGAAACAAAGACTTGAAAGTAACCTATTCTATTGCTGCAGGAAATAAATGTTTGCAAAGTAACTTAGCTGAAACACTAATGCTAATAAAATTCTAATGTTGAACTCACAATGCCTAACTAACACAAGCTCAATATAAATCAGGCATGAACTACTCTGCCTACTTTGGCTACAGGAACATACAAATACTAGAACTAAAACTATGAGTTATAGGAAATAAAACAAATGCTAATAAGGATTACTCACCAAGTGGCCCCCCTTGAGTGAGTATCCAAAATTCAATTACAAAAGATGTTTCTTCAAAACTCCATTATTGAATTCATGTAAGAACAAGTATAATTGTATTCATAAAGCTGAAATACAATAGAGTATGCTATTACAAAATCCATTGTTGCCTCTTACTTCTCATGTAGGAGAGTACCACTTATTTATAAAAGGAATATTAACTACTAACTGATCACACCAAGAGAATAGGCGGACACATTATTGAAACTAAGAAGTAGGAGATAAAACATCCATAAAGGTAGGAAGAAGAACTTATTCAATGAGCATGAAGAATAGATCTAAATCCCACTACTTCCTAAATTTTCTCAGTATCAAGGACATTCTCTTGACTCAATCTTATCCTTGATGTCACCAACTTCATCCTTGGACTGATTCCAATACCGTTCCTTTAGCTACAGGATTGGGTCTTCATGAGTAACTTCTTGGGCGCTTACTTGGTCATGCCTTCTTTAATGGGATGATCTACATCATAAATACTTAACAAGAACAAATGACACATATCCAATATAACATGTAACACATATTCATTCATCATATGATTAACTATCCATTGAAATATAACTATAGATTATCATATATAAGTATATTGCATAGGATATAAAAGGTATTAATGTTCAATCATAAGTGTTAAACTTCTAAAATTATGAAACATAAAAACCATGAAACTGGAGTTTATGTGGTTGCATGCCACTAACCTAACCAAACAATAAACAACTCTTAAGGACATGAAATAAAGAGCAGTGAACAAGGAATAAAGCATATGAAGGAATATCCTAGACTCAGTAAAATATTATCAAATTCATGGGCAAATATTCATCCCATCATTTCCCCCTACTAGGCCAAGTGTTGGTCCTCTGACACAAAGAAATTCCTAATTTTTGCATTCATTTTGAAATGTCCAATGTCGGTCTCTCCACCGCTATTGCTTCTTATGTTCAAATATGTTGACTATAGGAATTTCTTCCTAGGGTAAACTAGGGTTAACATCAGCTTGAGCTATTTATTTTTCATGAATTCTCACACTTCTTCTTACTATAGTCTTTGTAGTTGCTACGGGAATTTTCTTTTGAGGCTTCTTCCTTGAAGTTTGACTACAGGAGATTGTGCAGTAGGAGGAGTTTTTGTGTTTTGTTTTCTCTTTTTGGAACTAGGAGTAACAGAGTCAGGAGTCTATTCTATTTCCTTCTCTTGGGCTTCCTCACTTATTTTTCCTTTCCCCTTCCCTTTCCTACTAGCTTCTCTAGTTCTCACAAGAGTTGCATTTATGGAAGGGACTTCTTCATTGGTTGTCTTATCAATAGGGATTCTATGTTATAAGCCCTACTTGTAGGTCTTTTGGCTGCAGGAAGAACTTCTCAAGTAGAAGGCTCTAATGTTCTCTTAGAGGATCCCCCAAGGGTTCCTATTTATTTTATAATAGCCTTTCCATGAGGCCCCACATTCCGTAATTGCACCTCCTTGGTTGAGACAAATTCTTCCCAACCTGTGGGTGATACATCCCTTAAAGAACTTTCAACTAATAATTTGATTATCCCATGATGTGCTACAACATTTGTTTTCCCTTTTTAACTTCCTTAGAACTCAAAGAAAACAAGGTATACAAAAAATTGGGCACATTCATTTGTTGACAGTGTCTCAAATGACTCAATAATTTAAAATGTATTGCATGCAAACATGAAAAACAACCTTCACAGGTCAATTAGATATAGGTGGCTAGCTAAGGGTATGGTGGAAGCAGAGAAAAACTTATAGCTCCTTGCTTGTCTACCTCCAACAGATGGTCTCCTCTTTTTGAGAATTCCACTCTGGCTAACCTAGTGTCATGACCATATGGGTGTAACCACCCTAATTTGGTATGCTCTGACCGGAGACCCTATTTTCCCTAAGTGTGATCATACCCCTAATTATGTCAGACAATTCCTCAATTAATTGGTATAATTCATTTAAATCAATTTAATTTCCTAAAAATCAAAGTGATCTCATCACTAACTCACATTAATTAGATTGGTCTATTTAATTAAATCAAAAGAATTAAATACATGGCTAAGGTAATTAATTAAAAGGAATTAAATAACACCTCCTAATTACAACTCCTTACTTGCAAAATGGAAAGTCAATCCATTATCCAATGAGAGTTAAATCACTTGGATCACCTCACATGGATCACCAATGATTCAATATCCACCTCTCTTCACAAATCAATCTTGACATCTTATTCCTAAAATTATTCTATAAAAGGAATGAATTTTGAGCTTAATGGGCCCCTAATTTTAGAATTTCATTTGCAAACTTACGCTGTCCTAATTTCTAAATGCATTTTAGTTCAATATTCTTAGGATTGCATAATCTCTTTGGTGCACTTAAAATGAACTTTGTTTGAGCATTTAGCTTGCATTCTCTTTAAATCTTCCATTCTAAGCATGAATGTGTCACTGATTTATGCATAATTTGAGGGAAAATTATAGCATTTATCAAACTCTTCTTAAATAGGGAGCAATATGTCAGTTTTAGTGATTTCTATGTGCTTTTACTCTCATATTTCATGTTTTTCTCACTAATGTAATGACAATTGAAGTGTTGTATTGCAGCTTGCAAGTCCACAAAATACACACACATTTTTGGTGCCCACCGTGGGGCAAATCCTTAGATTTCTCCTCTTTTCTAAGTCTATTTTTGCTAATTTGTAGTCTCTGTTTTCAGGTCCAGAGTCACATTTAATTTCCAAAGCTCACCTTTAGTTGCAAAGGCTTGCATTTGGGAAATATCATCGCATTCCAGATTTCTGTCATCGCATCCCGTATATCCCAGATCGCATCCAGTATATCCCAGATCACATCCAAGGAAAGCTCGCATCAGGTAAATTTTGCATCACCTTTAGTGCAAAGGCTCATTTTAAGAATCATTAAGCGCATCAAGGATTTCTAGGATCGCATTCTGTAAAGGCAGTTGCATTTGGTTGGTTTAGTTGCAAATTAAAAAATATAACCACTAATCTTCTAACCATGACTGTTTCTGTGTTTTGAATAGCCTAACATTTGCTTGCAGGTTGCTGTCAAAGAATTTTTTGTTTAAAAGTTGGAGGGTAACTACTAATTTGTGGGTTGCAGGTTGCCAAAGCGTTCAACCTAACCTTTTTTTTTACAAGCTTTCAAACTTAAGAACATTTTCTATCACTTAATAAATTGATCAGAGGATTATGCTCTTTTCCTTTAAGGAAAATCAGAAACTCAAAAATCAATTTATAACTTGATAAGAATTTGGGGAAAATGAACAAGCAATCACACTTTTCCAAAGTTGAAAGTAATTGAACAAGAAAATCATTTAAATTTGGGGAAATTGAACAAAACAAACTTTGCTTTCATATGCTTTGTCAATTTTTACAATAGGCACTTAATATCAAGTTTAAACACATTAGTTAGTCCAACTAGAGGATTTTTCCTTCTTCCCAAGTTGGAAGAATCAAAAAATCGTCATGGGGGATTAAGTTTTGTGTTATGAAATTTGAGGAAATGAACATGTTTGGTGTGCTTGTGGGAGAAAATGACATGGAATAGGAGAGTATGCTATTCTTCTTTTGAAGAATAAAAAATCTAGACTCCTAAGTCGCCAATCCTTTGCCATTGATTTCAAAACATTAGAGGGTCTGTCGGTTGAGGAAAAAATCTCTCGGGATGACCCAAGTGAGGACAGGTTTTACGCCAACCCTTCCAACTCACTATAAACTCACTATAAATAATATGCTTCCTTGTAGGCCAAAGCCTTGGAAGACATAGTTAGTTTTGTTCTTGGAATTTTGACATCATTCCTTGAACATGATTGAGTGTGTGTAGAGCAGAGCCGCTTGAATCTTTCTTGTGAGGCTACACACATTTGAGTACTCATAGGGCTATACGCCTCAATGTTTCCTTGTGCAATTCTATGGGGGACGATTGCAAACAGATGCCCACAATTGAACAACATTTATAGTCAAAACTACCTGGTTATCTCTAAAAGGGTGATAATATTTGTGCAAGTCAAATAGTAATTGCCCCAAGATACTCGTTGTTTCATGCCCTCACTTGCATTTGGAGTCGGCTAATACGACATCATGACTGGAGCCATTGCGTGTCTAGTGATGGTCGTATTTTGATTAGCATGTGAGTGTGTACCTAAGTCTATGAGCAAAGATTTTCACTGTTTGCTTAGAATCTAGGGAATAGGGATGTGTTTGATCACCTTAACAAAGAAACATTGCTTGATGTGTCCTAAAAGCCCACTAAAAAGATAATCTCCTCAAAACAAGTAATAAATTTCAATCCTTGACATACATGTTTAAAATTCTCTGGAAAGTCTTAGACAAACTCTATTATCAGGATAAATTTCACGTACTTCGAGACAAAACTGATAAAATTTGCAAAACCATCAAAGGCTCACATATGTTCATTTTCAGGTCGCTTTTGGTTACATTACCTCACATCTAGGGAAATTTCTCACTTTTGGTCATTCCTGGCTCACATACAGGAAAGTTGCTCGCATACTACATATCAAATCTCGCATTTAGTTTGCATCAGCTCACATCTGGAAAATCACAGCTTGCATTTAGTTTGCATCAACTCACATCTGGAAAATCACAGCTATTTAGGGAGTCGCATCCGGGACAGTGGGTACTTGCACAAGTGTCACTCAGAGAAACTTAGTTTTTTTGGATACCCATTTGGCTCTTCAGTCTAGTCATGTTGCTCTTGTTGGTCCGCCTATGACTATTTCACAAGTTTCTTAGAAGTCTATCTTGCATGTCCTTTTGGATTCTCACAATTGGTCCAAAAATGTATGGTCTTTTCACTTATCAAAACCTCTTGATTCCCAGCTCACTATCAGGGCATTCTAACCCTCTGACGCTGGAGTCATTCACACAAACACAAACACTATTTCACTACTTGGACACACCTACTTGGACAATTTGAAATCCTATTGACATTATTGGAAAACCTTTGATGAAATTGAGACCTAAATTTCATGGTTAACACAAGACGTAATCAATATCTTGCATAAAATTTAGAGAGACCTCCTAGATTACTTAAGTTTCAACAAGGAGAGACATCTTGCAATCTCCTATTCGATCAAGACTCACCCAAAATGGAAGCACCTCACCAAGGATTGAGTGCAATTTTTGAGGAATATAACGATGAACAAGACCATAAGGAATGAGAAAGTAGTCACGAAGAACAAAATAATGGTCATCCTTTGTTTGATTCAGATAGTGACGAAGATATATTGGAAGAAGAGTATAAAAAACTCAAACAAAGTAGAAAGTTCAAAAGGACCTTGGAAAAGATCATTGGTGAAGACAAGGAGAAATATTTCCTACACTTAGCTTCTCTTGGAGTCAGACTTTCCAAAGACTATGATGTTGAGAGACTAAAGGAAAAGGAGGTACAAACACCTATTTCAATCCTTTCCAAACAATTGACCCTAATGCAAATGGAACTTGTGACACTCAAGCAAGAAAAGATCAAACCTACAAAAAAATACTCTTTGGAACACATATGTCCATTTCCTTTTGACAAGAGTATCAACATGGTTCCATTTCCTCCTAACATGGCAAGACCCAAATATGACAAGTACATGGTAGAAACATATACACATGACCTTGTTAGAGAATTTTGTGCTCTAAGCATAGAGTACATGCATGAACCTACTTATCTAATGAGGCTATTTCTGGGAAGTCTAGGCGGAAATGCTATGGAGTGGTTCTCCAAACTCACACCAAATGTGCAATCTTTTGAGGAGTTAATCCAACATTTTGTTCAACATTACTCCTACAACATACAACATAATGTAACCATGATGGATCTTTGTAACACAAAACAAAGAACGGGTGAATCCTTTACACACTTTTTACAAAGGTGGAGGAGAATATTTGTGAGTACTCAAGGGCAATACCTGAATCTGAAAAGATGGAAATCTTTATCAACAACTTAGTACCCAAAATGAACTATGCTTTACAAATCCAAGATTCGCCTAGTTTTGATAGAATGATCAAGAACGTTATTCGTGTAGAAGATGTTATGGTCAAGAAATGAGAAATCACACTCCAAAGTGATAACAAATCTAACAACTACAACAACAAACCTAAATGGTGGAACAAGAACAATAATGTTGTTAGTGATGGAGTGGTAGAAACATCCAATGCGAATCCTAAACCAACTGTGTTCAATCTAACAAACAACTTTCAAGAAAGAAAATGAGCTAAGGTAAAAACCACAATACCAAAAGCAAACAATGAGAACAATAATAGTACACCATGGACTTCTAGACCTCAAAGAAAATTTACTCCATCGGGAGAACCTCTTGAGACAGTTTTGAAGACTCTTGGATAACAAAGTCCTCACAATACTAAATTCAAAACCATGGGAACTGAAAGTTAAACCAAGATGGTGGAATGACAATGCCTATTGTGTCTTTCATCAGAACAAAGGACATAAGACTAATGACTGTGTTAAGCTCAAACATGTTATACAAGACCTTATTGAGGGAGGCAAAATAAAAGTGGAAAGACATACCACTAACGAAGATCACACGACATTTAACAAACCATTCCCTAACCATGAAAAAGGGGAAGCTTCTAAAGGAAAATGAAATGAAGTGAATTACACCTACTCCCATAACGATAATGTGATCAACATGTTGGACATAAAAAGTGAATCAATCAACGTGATCACTATTAAAGGTGTCAAAGACACATCATCACATTCGAACGATGTGACTTGAAGCCAAGCACCAGTCACGATTAAAGGAGTTAACACCTCATCTAAGAAAGCCACATCCTCTAAAGTACCTATTGTAACAATTCATAAACAAGTAGCAACAAGATAAATAGTTACTATATGATGTGCAAACTATAATTTGGTAGACCAATTGCAAAGGACCTCAGCTCAAATTTCTATATTTGAGTTACTAAAGATATCTTCAGTGCATAGGGAAGTTCTTGAACAAGCCCTACATTCTGAAAATGTTCCAAAAGACATTGATGTAGACAAGTTCCAGGCAATGGTCAATCACATTTCAGCTCCACATTACCTCTCCTTTTCTTAAGAAGATGACAAGTCCTTGACTCATCCGCATAACCAACCCCTTCACATTGAAGTCTTGATTCTCAAATCCCGTGTCAAATGTGTATTGATAGATGGAGGCGTAGGGTTGAACATATGTACTCTCAATCTAATCAAGAAATTGAGTCTTTCAGAACAAACCATTGATTCAAGAAGTAAGATAACTATCAAAGCTGACGATGAAGAAAAAAGATCATCGAAAGGGCTCATTGTTCTACCAATCAGAATAGGACCAATTGAATGCAATGTGATTTATCAAGTTCTTGATTTACCATTGGCCTATAACATATTATTAGGGAGACCTTGGATACATGAAATGCAAGCAGTGCCATCTACTTACCACCAATACATCAAATTCTCACACAATGGGGTGGAAGTAACAATTCCTACAGATTCAAGCTACACTTGCAATAATGTTAAAGAAGATAGTATGGTTCCTCACAATAAGGAAGTCCCAAAAGAATCCATACTTGAAACCTTCAAAGACATGGTGATGAGAAGCTTTGGAAAGGCACTAAAACTTGAAGAAACTAGCACGGGCGAATACAAACTAGACATGACACTGTTATTGGCTAACATTCCCATGTCTCCAAGATCTTATGGGAAAACTTCCTCATCTTTCACACCTACTACATCTAAAGAACAAGACATTCACAAATCAACTGATATGGTTAGAGCCTCTACTTCTGAAGAGGATAAAAAAGAAGATAAAGCAATCTTGGCCTGGCTCTATAAAGGAGAACAGAGAGAAAATAAGGTAAAACATGTGGAGATATCCCCACAAAAGTATGGTAAAGGATATGACCTTCTCAAACAAATGGGATAAAAAGGGAATGGACCTTTATGAGATAAAGGTAAAGGAATCATTGAACCTATACACATGGAATTCAGAAACACCAAAGACAAAATAGGGTTAGGTTTTAATAACAGTTCATAAAACCATACTTCAAAAGATGGTCCAATCTTTGATGAAGGAAGTAATGATGAAGAAGAAGAAACACCACTTGAGCCATGGACCTATGGAATATTATTACACATTGGTACTGAGTATCCCAAATATCAAGGAGAATGATATGTACCTACTTTTGTAGCACAACAAGAGCATCATGTTCCTTTATTGTCACAAGCTGATGTCCAAGAAGTGGAGGAAGAAATAGAAGACTCTACAGAAGTCCAACAGGTAGAAGAAACTCACGAAGAAACAACCCAACAATAAGATATACATCCTAACTGGGGGCAATTGGTGATAATTTCACATATCCTATACTTACTGCACTTTTATATACAAATGGCTAATAGGGTACATCAGGTAACTATTGCTGAGTTTCTAAACAGATCTGATGATGAAATAATAGACTCACATGATTATGAATGGAATCACATGTATGATGCTACCATGAACATTGAGGTAGATCTGATTCATAAATTTGCATATCTATTGGAGAGAGGAGAAAGTTCTAACAATTCCCCTAACACTGTTGTTGTCCCAGAATCAGATGAGGTACCACTACCTAGGATTGTTGATGGAAATGTTGGTGCTTTACTAGGTCTAGACAACATTCAAAGGATACAAGCTATGAGTTTCAATCTAATGAGAGAAGATGAAGAAAGATCAATTGATGAGTCGCTAGAGTTAGGTCCGCATATTACTAACAATGGCCCTAATAATGATGATTCGACTCTTAATAATCTAAACGCTATAGAAGCTAACTTAACAGAACATGTCTTGTCAGTTAATAGTCTTGACACTGACGCGATGCTATCCTTACCAAACTCTAAATCATTATCCTTGGTAAACCCCGACTTGATTGATTGGACCAATTCAGACCCTACTCCTATCATGAACTTTCCCAATGATTATACTTTGGCTTGTTACCTAAATGCTTGTGAGCCTTATCCTTCTTCCACTAATACAAGGAGAATGAACATGATAAAGGATGATATCAAGTTTCTTAGTCACAAATTGAAAAATAAAAAGAAGAAAAGAACTGATGGTGAAAACCATGTTGTGGAAGTATCAGATTCTAAAATAGTTAAAATAAAAGATGTATCTGATGGTGAAAACCTCTCAAAGGCACCAAAAGATGAGATTCTTGATATCCTCCCCGAGCACTTTCAAGAAAGATCTCCAGTTCTAATAGAACCAACACAACCGGTTAACTTGGGAACAACAAAAGCTCCTCAATTTGTTCATCTGGCACAATCCTTATCAGAAGAAGAAAAGATACAGTTTACTAAATTATTCAAAGAGAAGAAGATCAAATTTGCATGGTCTTACACTGATATGCCTGGACTTAATCTTGAGTTAATAATGCATCACTTATCTATAGCTCCTGGAATCAAAACTGTCAAACAAAAATTAAGAAAGATGCATCCACATGTGGCATTATTGGTCAAAGCAGAGATGGATAAATTTTAAAAGTTATATTCATAAGAGTCATCACTTATGTAGGATGAATTTCTAATGTGGTACTAGTTTCCAAAATAGATAATTCTATCAAAATTTGCACAGACTTTAGGGACTTAAATAAAGTTTGTCCTAAAGATGATTTCCCATTACCAAATATTGATATGATTATAGATCTCACAACAGGCTATCAAATGTATTCTCTTATGGATGGATTTTCAGGTTATAACCAAATAAAGATTGCTCGTAGGGACCAAGAAAAGACAACATTTACATGTGCATGGAGACCATTTTTCTGGAACGTCATTTCATTTGGGCTAAAGAATGCTAGCGCTACATACCAAAGAGCTATGAAAACAATCTTCCATGATATGATACACAAAAACATGGAGGACTATGTGGACTATACATTAGCCAAATAAAAAATAAGAACAACTCACATTGAAGACACGAGAAAGATACTAGATCACATGGAGCAATTTCAACTAAGTCTTAATCCAAAGAAATGTGCATTTGGAGTCCAAGCAGGGAAACTCTTAGGGTTTATTGTATCAGCTAAAGGAATTGAGGTGGAAACCAAAAAAGTAAAAGCTATAACGGAAATGTCACCTCCTTGCAATATTATTCAAATGAGGACACTTCAAGGAAGACTTCAGTCCATCAAGAGATTCATGTCCCAACTAGCTGATAGAGCGCAACCTTTCACAAAACTGCTACATAAAGGTGTTACTTTCAAATGGGATGAACATTGGGAAAACAATTTCAAAGAATTAAAAGATTACTTGGCTACTCCTCCTATTCTCATGGCACCTATTCATGGAAAACCATTACTACTCTATATCTCAGCTATGACTACATTTCTTGGAGTAATGCTAGCATAAGAGGATGAAAACAAAAAGGAAAGGGTGATCTAATATATCAAAAGGACCTTGGTTTCTTATGAACTCAACTACAATATCATTGAAAAAGCTTTCTTAGCGGTTATTTTTGCATCCCAGAAGTTGAGAGACTACATGCTCTCGCATACAATAAAACTTATTGCAAAAATAGACCCTCTCAAATATCTCTTGAGTGAAACAACATTGACAGGAAGACTAGCGAAATGGGTCTTGATTCTAAGTGAATTTTATATTGAGTATGTGGATAGAAGGTTAATTCCATCTTTGCAAGTATCTCTCCAAGGTCTTGTTACAGATGAACAATACCGCATTGATAGGGTTCATGCACTAGAACTACTTGATGAGCATAGGCAACAAGCGTTTGATCATCTCAAAGTGTACCAGAAAAGAATATCAAAAGAGTACAATAAGAAGGTAAAACCATGACAATTTCAAGTGGGGGATCTCATTCTCAGAGAGAATCCTAAAAACTAGCCAAATAGAAAACAAAAAGGCAAGTTTGAACCCAACTGGCTGGGGTATTTTATTATTACTGCAACTTTTGGGAGTGGAGCTTATCAGTTAGCTACACCTAAAGGGGATGTTCTTTCTGATCCCATCAACACCCTCCACTTGAAGTGGTTCTATGCTTAACATTTGGCTGACAAAGCCCGTACAGTGGAAATAGTTCTCAGAAAATATCAAAAAAATCAGAAAATTGATCTTGAAGAAATCCAAAAAGAGTGGAAAAAGTCCTGAAAAAAGGTATCCTTGGTGAAAACCTAGCAAACAGGTTCCTTGATACTAACAAAAAAATAAAAAAGAAAAAAACCAAAAAAATTGAAAAAGAGAAAAGTGTCTTGGCGAAAACCTGGCAAACATGCGTCTTGGTAGCAAAAAATAAAAAGCTTTGCCAAGTGGTGAAAACCTGACAAACAGGTGTCACTTGTACTTTGTGCTTCATTTATCAATGCATTGCTGACACTAATCCTTCAGAATCACACCTGTGATATTGGTTGACTCTGATTCCTTACAAATGTCTTATCCTTTCTTGGGATTTATCTGGATTTGCATCTTAGGAATAGTCATTCAGCACTAGGAGCATCTTTGCTAACATGTTCAGTCTGTATCTGCTAGGTTGTCCTAGGTTCCTGTCTAGGATGGTTTGCCTCTACAAAATAGTATTTCTCAATACTTGAATCAAAACATCACTATCACAAACAAGGGTGTTTCTTAAACACCACCTACCTATAACAAACATCATACTACTATTTCTCAACACTTTAATACAAGGATATAGATCCATGGGTACTTCATAAAAGCTGTTAGGAGACACACTACATACATTCACAAAGGCTCCAAAAGGTGCACAAATTTATGGGGTGACTATCAAGTGCTTTCTTGAAGGGCCATCCTATCCTTTTTTTGGTTCACTATGAGATACACACATCTCATTGGGTGAGGTATTCACACCCTCTCTCTCTTTTTCTTTGACTAGTGATGTCTCAATTATTGTAATCTTGGGTTGACAAAGGCTTGAGTCCCTGGGGACTTGAGGATTTCTTTGTCCCTTTGATTTCAACAAGATGATCTTTTCTTTGTGATCTCCTTTACCAAGAGTTTGCATTGAATCCATACTCTTGCTAAAGTGGGGGCTAAATGTATCGTTAGAAAATTGAAGCAGTTCCATTTAGGACTATTTTAGCCCTCCGAGTAAGTGGTTTGGGGTCATTTCAAATGCATTGAATGGGTCTTTGACTTGGATCTTCTTTTTCCCCCCGATTCTGCCATATTTTCCACTTTTCTCCTACCTTTTATGTGATTTTAAGATTCTTGACCTCAAGGTCAAGGTCGACCTTCTAGGTCAAGGTAAACCTTGACCTTGACCTAGGTTAAGGTTGACCATGACCCTGACCTATTTCAAGGTCTAACTCGACCCTGACCTAGGTCAAGGTCGACCTTGACCTTGACCCATGGTCCAAATTTCAGGATCCCAAAGTTTTCGGATGTTGGGGTTCGGAAAGAATTGTTTTCCGCTTCTGGGTCGGCTGTTTCGGGTTGCAAAGTAACAACTCTTAAAAAGATACTTAATATAGGTCCACTTCTATGGGTGTAGGCCTAATTAGAATTTAATTCTCCCATGTCAGCCTCTCTAGAAGATTGTTCCCTAGACTTGTATTTAAGGAAGCCTTTCTCCTCTAATTTTCTCCAAGACAAGATATGAAATTACCACGATAAAAAATGAAGGATAACAAAGGATAACAACAATTCTACTCTCAAGCATCCATTTTTATACAAGAAATCAAGAATTCAAGCATTCAATTCATCAAGGAGATTCATTGGTAGCCATTGAAGGATTCAAAGCTCTATGGAGCCCTCTTGTTGAAGATTTCTCCATCCACATCCATGCAAGCTTCTTCCTATTCCAAGATCCATTCAAGATTGATGTTGAAGATCTAAAAGAAATTGATTTGAGACATCCTAAATCCTAGATTCTATCTTCTACATCCATTTAGCGCATACATACATGTGGATTCAAGGATTCGAATCCTCCACAAGGGTTTTTATAAAAGCAAGGTGAATTTGTTTATTTACTTTGTTTATGCAATTTCAATTATATTTTAAGGTTAATTCCAAAACTGGGCTTTGACCAAGACAAAACCCTCCCCCCCAACAAAAAAAACCATTTTTCTTGTAGGTACAGGTACAAGACAACAAATTACAGAGCAAATTTGGATACCCTTTTTGGCCAACTTTTGGGATCCGCGAACAGAATTTCTATCGGAGTAGTGCAGGTTAAGGTCAACATTTTGGGGTACAATTATGCCCCCACATTTGGGTCAAGGTCGACCTTGCTCAGAAAAGGAATATTTTTATGGGTTTTGTAGATCTCACAGTTTTGGTTCAGGATCGCTAAAATCAATAATTTCTGAGACCATTTGACAGGGTTTTCAGCAGATTCTTTTTTAGAGGTATGTATTTTATTCCATTATCCTTTGCAAACATTTCCAAATCTACATTCCTTATCATTAAAATTAAATGTAAGTGCTTAATAGAGACATAGGGTATCTTTTATGTGCAAATCTCCATTATTCAAAACCCTATCTAAAGATCTCCATTTTCCCACATTACATTTTGGTGAACTTGCGATATACAACTCTTTCTTTTTTATGTTAGATTTGCATTTTATGTTAGGTATTACATGCATTTAAAAGTAGATTTATTTTATGCTCTTGCATTTATATGTCAAAAATAAATAAAAATCACAAAATTTAATTAAAAATACAAAAAACATTCACATTTTTCATGCTTGTAAGATTACTTTGTGTTCAACATGTATGATTTTTGTTTTGAATACTTTGATGAAGCTTTTGTTGCGAAAGAGGATAGATCCCCTAATGAGGTACATGGAAGTGAGGATTAAAATTGTTCGAATAAGATCTCCATGGATCCTATTCCTATTTCATCCTCCTCTACAACATCTTCAATTGACCTTTACCATAGGGTGTGTGCATGGTTACCTTCATGTTCCACTATTTACAACATTGATAAACCTAGAAAGACTTCAATTAGTGCGTGTGATGTTGCTTTGTCCTCTCTTGTATTACCTTGTAAGGATATATTAGAGCAAGCAGATGACTTTAATCTTTCTCTTTATGGAGATGAGTTGATGATTGATGTTAATTCTTCTCCTAATATATGTCTTTTCTATGAGCCTACTTTAGAATATAATTTACCTTCTTTCCCCTTTAGGGATCAATATTTAGTGATTTATGGCACTCCTACAAGGTTCTTTATTGATAGGGATGATAATCATCCTATTTGGGATGAACCTTTGGATTTGGATGTTGATTACTCTCTTCCTCATGAAGCCATTGTGGATGATTATACTTTTTGGGATGAACCTTTGGATAAAGACATTGATTTATCCCCTCCTCGTGAAGATGATTTGATACAAGAGGGTGATTTATTAATGGATGACATATTAATACATGATGGTGACTCTTTTTCTAAAACACACTCCCCTTATGCAGACATTTTAGAGAAAGAAGAAGACATTATAGATGCTTTACCTCCATTTGGGATTCCTTGTAGTGATGAGGCATTAGCCGAGAATGATATGAATTCCCTTCATGCTCTCCCTCTTAGTGATGATTTTATGGAGAATCAAGATCCTACCTCATCTCCTCCTAGGATGTCTTCTTTGCGTCCTTCTTGTGAATCTATTTGTAGTGTTGAGACAACTAACATGGTTTATCCAAAACCCTTGTTGACTATTAAATGTTGTCCTCACATTACTATTAAGGGTAAACCTAGAGATCCTTTGGATATCTTTGATAACATGGATTCCGATTCACATGCTTATCGTACAAGGAATAATGCTCAACCTAATCTGGTGGTTCCTACTTCTTTACCACCTTCTCAACCCATTCTTCCTCCTCCACCCTGTCTTCCTAGCAAGGAGTATGATTTGATAAACCAATTGCGCAATACCCCTGCCAAAATTTGTTTATGGGAGCTTCTTCAAACTTCACCTACCTACCATGAAGCCTTGCAAAAATCTATAGCAACTCTTCCCACTCCACCTCCTAATCAAGAGAACATCAATGCCTTCTTATAGTGCATGCATGCTACCACAGGTCCTCTTGACATTGTATTTACTCAAAATGATTTACCTTCTAAAGAAGTACAAAATCAATATGATGCTCTTATGGTTGTTGTTACTATCAATAAGAGTATCATTCATAGGACCTTGATTGATAATGGATCTAGGCTTAATATTTGTAGCATGGACATGCTCAAAGCAATTAAAGCCAATCTTTCAACTATTCAACCTGATAATGTTCCTATATGTTAGAATAGTCCCAAAGGATAACTGAGAGGGGGGGGGTTGAATCAGTTATTAGCTAATTAAATTATTTTCTCTTATTAACTCCAGAATACAATAAAGTAAATGCACATTCAGATAACACCACAATTTGGTTATGGGGAAACCAAATGGTAAAAACCCCGGTGGGAATTAACACCCACAATGAACTATACTTGTTTATAATAATCCATGTTAGAAGATCTTGCAACCCTGTTAGGAGTTGTTCTTTACAATGCAATAAGTATAGTGACCTGGTTAAGGGTCTGACCCTGTTAGGAGTTTTTTACAAATAACCTGGTTAAGGGTGAGGACTCACTGTCCAAAAGCTCACTGCTTTAATGGTGAAGGCTACAACCTTATGTAGAACATATATGCACTATATCTGATGATGAACTGTAGAGTAGAACCGCTGTCTTGATCAATTCTAGTGTATTGTAATCTTTCACTTCTTCTTCACATAGATCCTTGATGAATGAAACTCAACTGATATTTTGCTCTGCACTTTCCTGTATCTTTTCTTATCATTCACACATAGCATTCCACAAATGACTTGCTATAAGTATCTTCCCCAAAGTATAAGATCAAGGGACCTGTTAGACAACTCTTCATAACAGCCTTGTCGGCTTTACTAATCATGCAAGCATAATTACAACTGCGCAATATAAACTGAATAGAGACAATGCTTCACTAAGTCAACCTCACCAAATTAACTCTAACTTTGCAATCTTGTTGAAACATGTTTGGCGCCTTTAGATAACTATCATCAACTCATAACTAAACTTTAATATACACATGCATATCCCAAAGATAGGCATAACTCAAGAACCAATGCAATACATCAGGTCTGTACAGACAAACTCCAAAAACTGTAACTGCCACTTAATAGAATTACACAACACAACTAAAACTTCATATCTGAGTATGCGTGTATGAATAAAACATAAAAAACATGTCTACAACATGAATATAACCGCGCAAGGCTTGATAACATCATTCTGATAAGTACATACAGAACACTGTTGTATATTATATGTTATCATCAATGACAAACATACAATCAACTAGCTGCCAGAATTAAATCTCCAACAATCTCCCCCTTTGACATTGATGGCAACATATGATATTAAAAACATCTTCAGCACATGGTGTCTTCTTTCTGTTTACAATCTTCTCAATATCCTCATCAAAGATTTCTCTACACTGCTGCAGCTCCTTTGTTTGTGTTTATACTCCCCCTTTCTATATACTCCCCCTTTGACATTAATGGCAAAGGGTGCCATAAATAATTAAGCATAGGTACTACTCCAAAAGTAGAGTAGTCAACCATTCATCAGTCACTTAATTACTCATGTTCTTGCTGCTTTTCTAATCAGACTCAGGAGAGGGAATTACTCCCAACTTCTCCCTGAGATACTCAAAAGTATCTTTTGATAAGGGCTTTGCGAAAATATCTGCCAACTATTCTTTGGTGCTCACATAGTCCAATTTTACTTCATTATCTGCAACTTTTTCTCTAAGAAAATGATATTTAATCTCAATGTGTTTTGTCTTTGCGTGCATCACAGGGTTCTTGGACATGTTGATAGTACTGGTGTTATCACAATGAATAACAATAGGATAGTCAACCTGTATACCAAAATCTTTAACCATCTGTTTGATCCAAACCATTGTTGAACAATTCAATGCTGCTGTAACATATTCAGCTTCTACTATCGACTGAGAGATACAATTTTTCTTCTTGCTTACCCAAGAAACCAACCTATCTCCAAGAAATACTTCTCCTCTAGAAGTACTCTTCTTGTCATCAAGACAACCTGCCCAATCTGCATCTGTATACACATGAAGTTGTACATTCTTTGATTTAGGATACCATAAACCATAGTCTATAGTTCCCTTTAGATATCTTAATATTCTCTTTATTTCCATTAGGTGATTCTATTTTGGCTAAGCTACAAATCTACCAACAATGCCAATTGCATTAGATATGTCTGGTCTAGATTGAGTAAGATATATAAGTTTTCCAATCATAGACTTATATAATGTCTTGTCAACTGCTGCGAAATCATCTTCTTTAGAAAGCTTGCTTCTAGTTATCATAGGAGTGCATACTGGCTTACAGTCTTCCATCTTGAAGGTCTTCAATATTTCCCTCACATATTTGGACTGATTTATGAATATTCCTTTATCTATCTGCTTTATGTTTAATCCCAAAAAATATTTTATAGGACCAATCATGCTCATTTCAAATTCATTATGCATTTCTTTTGTAAATTTTGAACTAAGCTTGTCATTACCTCCAAAGATAATGTCATCAAAAAATATGTAAACAAGTAGTAGTCCACCAGGTGTCTCTCTTATGAATAGGTTACAATCTGTTGCTCCTTTCTTAAATCCAATCCTGGTAAGATAACCATCTAGTCTCTCATGCCAAGCTCTCGGGGCCTGTTTAAGTCCATAGAGTGCTTTCTTCAATCTACATACCATATTTGGCTTATTTTATAGATTGAATCCTTCGGGCTATTCTATGTATACTTCTTCCTTCAACTCACCATTCAGAAAATCTGATTTAACATCCATTTGTTATACTTTAAAATCCTTGAATGTTGCATAAGCCAAGAATAACTTTATGGCTTCCAATCTGCTCACAGGGGAAAATGTGCCAGTGTAATCTATCCCTTCCCTCTGTGCATATCCTTTACACACTAGTCTTGCTTTGTTTCTGACCACTATACCATCTTCATTCATCTTGTTCCTGAATACCCACTTTGTTCCAATCACATTTTTGTCACTGGGTCTAGGGACCAATTCCCATGTATTATTTTTTATTATTTGATCTAGTTCTTCTTCCATTGCTTTCTACCAATCAGAATCCTTGCAAGCATCTTCAACATTTAAAGGTTCAATCTGTGAAAGTAAACATACCTCTTCATCCACTGTTAAACTTTTTTCTTTTGATCTAGTCAATACATTGCTGCTCTGATCTCCAATGATATCATCCTTTGAATGATACCTAGATGCAAACTTTGAAACTTTTGGTGTAACATCCTCATCTGTAATCTATGATACTTCTTTGCTTGATTCAGGTTCATTACATGAAACATCAATGCAATCAAACATTTCTTCAATAACAATGTCTTTACTGCTAGGCCTAGGTTCATCCTCAATCATAAGTGCATATTCATAATACCTTTCTTGAACCATGAACTTATCATCAATCTTTACATGAGTACTTTCAATTATATTCTTTAATCTCAAATTAAAACATCTGTATGCTTTGATTTTAGTAGAGTAACCAAGGAAAATACCTTCATCGCTTCTGGCATCAAACTTACCAACACCATCATCTCTCTTGATGTAGCACTTGCTACCGAATATTCTGAAGTATTTTACTATAGGTACATTACCAAACCAAAGTTCATAAGGTGTCTTATCCATGCCTGGCCTTAGTTGTGTTCTATTGATAGTATAGATTGTTGTATTAATTGCATTTCTCCAATAGGTGCGCGCAACTTTTCCTTCAATCATTATAGTGCGCGCTGTGTCAAGTATGATCATGTTCCTTCTTTCTTATATCCCATTCTGCTGTGGGGTTCTGGGTGCACTCAACTGTCTTTTAATTCCATGCTCTTCACAATAGTCATAAAACTGGTCAGAGGTGAATTCTCCTCCTCTATCTGATCTTAGACATTTAAGTTTTAATCCAGATTCATTCTCCACTTTGGCTTTGAATATTTTGAACTTCTCAAAGGCTTCAGACTTCTCCTTTAAGAATGCAACCCACATCATTCTTGAAAAATCATCAACAAAAAAAATGAAATACCTTTCTCCGTAATATGACCTGGTTTGAGTAGGACCACATAAATCTATATGCACTAGGTCTAACTTGTTTTCAGCTGAGTTCTGCTTGCTTCTGAAAGAACTCCTTACATGCTTTCCCATAACACATTCCCTGCATATTGTGTCAGCTGGTCTTGCAATACTTGGAAGATCTCTAACTGCCTTGGCATTTCTTATCTTTACTATATTATCAAATTTGATATGACAGAGTCTCTTGTGCCATAACCAACTGTCATCCACTTTTGCAACAAAACAACTTACATATGAATTGAGATGGAAAATATTACCTTTTGTTTTTGAGCCTAATGCAATCATGTCTCCTTCTTTGTTGCTAATAATGCATTTATTGTCTTTGAATTCCAAATGATAAACTTTATCAAGTACCTATCCAACACTTAGTAAATTGTGATGTAATCCATCAACATACATAACATCATTTGTCTTGTTCTTTCCATCCAGGGTGATGGATCCTCTGCCTATGATAGGTTTAGGAGTGTTATCTCCAAATCTAACCATACCACCTTTGTACTTTTCTAGATGAACAAATATATCTTTATCACCTGTCATGTGATGAGAGCATCCGCTGTCAATGATCCAATTAGTTCTGATGTCTGCTTTGGAAATTGGGGCTAACTCATGTGTTTCCTTTTCATCTTCAATTTCCATATGCCCAATCAATTTTTCCATGTCTTTAAGGGCAACGAATCCAATTTCCTCTTCTCTTGAATCTTCATCAGTTACACCTTCTTCAGCATGATAGCATTCCTTCCTGTATTTAGGTTTATAATTACATCTGGATTTCTTTACTCTTGTAGGACACTTGGATGCAAAGTGACCGATCTTGTTGCATGAAAAACATTTGAATGGAAGTTGTCCTTCATATTTCCCTTTTCCTTACTTTTCTCTTTTAGCAATCATAGCTATGATTTCTTCTAGTTCTTCATCAAATTCTTCTTTCTCATTATTGCTAGAAATGTGAGATTTCTTACCATGAACTGAGTCTTTGAAGGTTGTTTCACCTTTTAATTCAATCTTCAATCTTGATATCTCAAATGCAAAGATTTTACTGATCAAATTCTCTCTCTTGAAGTCTTGTGAAAATTGCATGGTTTCTTCTAAAATACTGATCTTGTTCTCATAGTCTGATGTTAAAGTAGTCAACAACTTGTCCATTATTTCTTCTTCTGATATTTCTCCACCATTGTTTTTGATTCCAGAAACTGCTTCATTTATCCTCTGATTGTAGGCTCTAATGTTCTCTTCAGGTAAAATCTCAAGACTGTTGTATTTCTTTTTCCATGTCTTCCTGCATGCATTCTTTTCTTGAACATCTCCTTCAAACATGTCTTCTAAATACTTCCATATTGTGTATGCCTTGTCTAATTTCTTGATCTTAGAGAATTCATTGTCAGATAGTGCACTTATAAGGGCTTCTTTAGCAACTGCATTAGCTGTGAATGTATCCTTCTATTTACTAGTGGCATCATATCTTGATAGGTCTTTAAAAGAGGGAATAACAACTTCTTGTGTGGCTATCTCAAAGATGTCAAAACCAACACACTGTAGATGTGTTATCATTTTGTTTTTCCAATCCAGATAATTTTCTCCATCGAACTTAGGGCTCTCTTTTT
>MU226361.1:192536-219904 GCA_018584345.1 Thuja plicata | reverse complement strand
AGGATAACTGAGAGGGGGGGGGGGGTGAATCAGTTATCAGCTAATTAAATTATTTTCTCTTATTAAATCCATAATAAAATAAAGTAAATGCACATTTAGATAACACAATAGACAACACCACAATTTGGTTACGGGGAAACCAAATGGTAAAAACCCCAGTGGGAATTAACACCCACAATGAACTATACTTGTTTATAATAATCCCTGTTAGAAGATCTTGCAACCATGTTAGGAGTTGTTCTTTACAATGCAATAATTATAGTGACCTGGTTAAGGGTCTGACCCTGTTAGGAGTCTTTTACAAATAACCCGGTTAAGGGTGAGGACTCACTGTCCAAAAGCTCACTGCTTTAATGGTGAAGGCTACAACCTTCTGTAGAATAGATATGCACTATATCTGATGATGAACTGTAGAGTAGACCTGTTGTCTTGATCAGTTCCAGTGCATTGTAATCTTTCACTTCTTTGTCACATAGATCCTTGATGAATGAAACTCAACTGATATTCTGCTCTGCACTTTCCTATATCTTTTCTTATCATTCACACATAGCATTCCACAAATGACTTGCTATAAGTATCTTCCTGAAAGTATAAGATCAAGGGACTTGTTAGAAAACTCTCATAACATCCTTTTCAGCTTTACTAATCACACAAACATAATTACAACCATGCAATATAAACTGAATAGACGCGACACTTCACTAAGTCGGCCTCACCAAATTAACTCTAACTTTGTAATCTTGTTGAAACATGTTTGGTGCCTTTAGATAACTATCATCAACTCATAACTAAACTTGAATATACACATGCATATCCTGAAGATAGGCACAACTCAAGAACCAATGCAATACGTCGGCTCTGTACAGACAAACTCCAGAAACTGTAATTGCCACTTAACAGAATTACACAACACAACTGAAACTTCATATCTGAGTCTGCGTGTATCAACAAAACATAAAAAACATGTCTACAACATGAATATAACCACGTAAGGCTTGATAACATCATTCTGATAAGTACATATAGAAAACTGCTGTATATTATATGTTGTCAGCAATGACAAACATACAATCAACTAGCTGCCAGAAGTAAATCTCCAACACTATACATAGATTTGATAACATTAATAAGAAAAATTTGGGCATCATTACCTTACCTATCAAAGTAGGTCCGGTCATCCTGAATACTCCTTTTCATGTTATGCCTGGAACTCTTAATTTTAACCTCCTTTTGGGTAGACCTTGGTTGCATGAGATGCATGTTGTTCCTTCCACCCTTCACCATAAAGTCAAGTTTATTCACAACAACATGATATATACACTTCATGCAGATGATATGCCAAATCCTTGTTTGAATATTCAAACCCTCAATAATCCTATTCCTAATAGTAATCCTTCTTCCTCTAATTCTCTTCCTAGAGATGATTGGGGAACCTTGGATTTTAATCCTACCTTTATTGGAGAGTATAAGGTTTCTGATCTTGATTTTACAAAGCAACAAAGAGAGTTTGAACAACGAGCTTTTGCTTCTACTTCTAATGCCCTTTGTAATTACTTTGTCGCTGCTTCTACCCACTATGAATTTGTTAAACCTACTAATGATGACATACTGACTACTGAAGTTCCATTGACTCTTTCTGATATGGCTTCTTGTTATGGTCTTGGTTATCATTTACTTGTTAAACAATGATTCCATGGTCAAGGATGTGGTAAGCATAAACAAGGAATTCAAATGCCATTACAGAATGGGGGGCATGAGCATTCTTATGGATTGGGATTTAATCCTAAACAACACATCAATGTTACCAACATCTCAAATAACACTTCAAAACATGATGAACCTATGAAGGAATTTGACCAAGAATTTCTTTTGCCTAAACTCCTTTGTGCTAAGATGATTACTAGACCTAAACACAAAAAGAAACTTAGTCCACACTTGAAGCCTCTTCCTTTTTGTTTGTATCATAGATTTCATGATCAATCTACTAATGAATGTCAAGCTTTACATTATAAGATTAGGCAGCTCATTGATAGTAAAGTTATTTATATATCATGTGGCAATAAGTTTATTTCAATCCTATTTTCTCTAAATAACATTTATGTTCCTATTATGGAGCTCCACATTATGTAAACATTGTTAGCCTAATCCTCGGGGGCTCGTTGTATTGCATAGTGTTGTGAGCGATATAATAGCTCCTCTTTCATCCTTGTTCCTACGCTTGGGGGGCAAGGATGCCATCTCCTTCTTTTCTGTCTTTCCAGAATCCACTTTTCCCTTGGTTAAACAATATCTATCTATTATGTGATATACAATCATACATGAAAAATTTTGGTTTGCATTGAGGATCTATGTCCTTGATTATAACCTATTTCATTGTTTGACATTTGGTTTCCATGGTTGATAAATCTCTCACCTTGGAAATTGAATAGTGTGTTATCCCTCACAAGTGTTACTTTTTCACTTCTTGCATGATATCTCTTTGCATTCGTCCCTTCCATGGCCTCATAGGAGTTGTGACCTTCTTGGCTTGGACTTGGTGTTGTCTATGGATATTGTCTTGATGTTGTTGAAGAAGGCTTTATCCTTGTTCTTTTCTTTCCTTAACATGTCAAAATAGTATGTATTTTTCCATCTTACAGAGGGGGCATATATATGACCTCCCTCGTTCTATATTTTGCATTTTTGTTCTAACCTTTTGTTTTGCAACATGATAAATTATCTGAAGGTAACACACATAAGTTGCTAAATCTTGAAGAAATACACATTCAATTACAATTCAATGTGCTAAATCCTCGGAAGGTAACACACATAATTTGCTAAATCCTAAAGAGATACGCATTTTACAAATGTATTCCACGGTAATATGAGGATATGGATCCATGGGTACTTCATAAAAGCTATTAGAAGATGCACTACATACATGCACAAAGCCACCAAAAGGTGCACAACTTTATGGGGTGACTATCAAGTGCTTGCTTGATGGGCCATCTTATCCTTTTTGTGGTTCACAGTGAGATACACACATCTCATTGGGCGAGGTAATCACACCCTCTCTCTCTTTTTCTTTGACTAGTGATGTCTCTCTTATTGTAATCTTGGGGTGACAAAGATTTGAGTCCCTAGGGGCTTCAGGATTGCTTTGACCTTGATTTCAATAAGATGATCTTTTCTTTGTGACCTCCTTTTCCAAGAGTTTGCATTGAGTCCATACTCTTGCTAAAGTGGGGGCTAAATGTATCATTGGAAAATGGAAGCACTTCCATTTAGGACTGGTTTAGCCCTTTGAGTAAGTGGTTTGGGGTCATTTCAAACACCTTGAATGGGTATTTGACTTGGATCTATTTTTCCCCTTGATTCTGCCCTATTTTCCACTTTTCTCCTACCTTTTCTGGCATTATGCTCTATGATTCTGAGATTCTTAACCTCGGGGTCAAGGTCCAACTTCTAGGTCAAGTTTGACCTCGACTTTGACCTAGGTCAAGGTCAACCTCGACCTTGACCCAGGGTCCAAATTTAAGGATCCCAAAGTTTCTGGATGTCGGGGTTCGGAAAGAATTGTTTTCCGCTTACGGGTTGGCTGTTTCGGGTTGCAAAGTAATGAATCTTGAAAATATATTTAATATAGGTACACTTCTAGGGGTATAGGCCTAATTGGAATTTAATTCTCCTATGTCAGCCTCTCTAGAAGATTGTGTCCTAGACTTGTATTTAAGGAAGCCTTTCTCCTCTCATTTTCTCTAAGACAAGATATGCAATGACCACGATAAAAAATAAAGGATTACAAAGGATAACAACAAGTATACTCTCAAGCATCCATTTTTCTACAATCAATCAAGCATTCAAACATTCAATTCATCAAGGAGATCCATTGGTAGCCATTGAAGGATTCAAAGCTTTATGAAGCCCTCTTGTTGAAGATTTCTCCATCCACATCCATGCAAGCTTCTTCCTATTCCAAGATCCATTCAAGATTGATGTTGAAGATCTAAAAGCAATTGATTTGATACATCCTAAATCCTACATTATATCTTCTACATCCATTTGGCGCATACATACTTGTGGATTCAAGGATTCGAATCCTCCACAAGGGTTTCTATACAAACAAGGTGAATTTGTTTAATTACTTTGTTTATGCAATTTCAATTATATTTTAAGGTTAATTCCAAAACTGAGGTTTGACCAAGGAAAATTCCTCCCCCAACAAACAAAACCATTTTTATTGCAGGTGCAGGTACATGACAATGAATTACAAAGCAGATTCGGATACCCTTTTTAGCCAAATTTTGGGATTTGTGAACATAATTTCCGTCAGAGCACTGCATGTCAAGGTCAACATTTTGGGGTACACTTGCACCCCCGCATTTGGGTCAAGGTCGACCTTACTCACAAAAGGAAATTTTTTTGGGTTTTGTAGATCTCACAGTTTCGGTTCAAGATAGCATAAATCAACAGTTTCTGAGACATTTGATAGTGTTTTCAGCAGATTCTTTTTCGAAGGTATGTATTTTATTCTATTATCCTTTGAAAACATTTCCAGATCTACATTCCTTATCATTACAATTAAATGTAAGTGGTTAATAGAGACATATGGTATCTTTTATGTGCAAATCTCCATTGTTCAAAACCCTATCTAAAGATCTCCATTTTCCCACATTACAGTTTCAAACTAGGGGCATGGAAGCAGTTATGAATTTTCTTTGATTGATTATCAATTGGTGATTGTTATGTCTTCTGAGTTACTCCATGATGTCTATTCACAGACAAAGAGTCGCAAGGATACGGGGCATAACATTTTATTGGTTTTCTGTGTATGGTAATTGTTTCAATGGTCCTATTAATTTCACCTAACTTGGATGTTTATGGTAAGAGCTACCAACATGAGTGGATTGATGCATATATCTCGATCTTTGTTATGTGTAAACTATGGTGAGGTTGAAACAATTTCCTTGTCTATTTCTAAATTAGATTCTAAGTAAGGTGTATGACACATTATGTACCCAAGGATATGAATATTAAAGGTCATTTCGGGTCACATATCTTACATTACACACAAACATAAGATGATTCTTAAAAAGAAAAGGAGATAACTAATAAGTCATCCTGACCTCTATGCCTTGATGCTTAGGTTTATTTTTGACATTGCATCCTATACACATAGTATTCATACTTTCATGATACCTTGTAGGTATTAGTGACAGTTGTACTATCCAATGATGTTCGTTACAAAAATGCCCAATGATGATAAAAATGCTACAATGTATACAAATCAGTGAGTCCTAAGAGTCTGCATGTAGATGCATTTACAGATTGCATGATTCATTTTAGAACAACATAAGGACTTGAGCTCAAAATGATTTTCTGGTTCATCTAAAATCCAAGCTAACTACTTAATCTATATTACTGATATTAATGTTGTTGCATATCCATGGCATACATACTGCATTCATAAATGAGAAAGAGAAAATACAAAAAACAAAGCATTCAAGCATTGCATTTCTTTTACATCCTAAGTGCATCCATACATATATTTGCATAAACAAAAATCTCAAAAACATACATTTGTAAATTCATGTAGAATCATCTAAACACATTTATATATCAGTAATAAATCAAGGAGTATGAATGATGTCATCACATGAATCTATTCTAACTCATCAAAAGACCAAGTACATAATCACAGGTGCATCAATCTACAACATCTATCAAGAAAGAGAACTCATGAACATATCAAGATGGAACAGATAAAAAATGTGGAACTCTTTACAATAAAGAGTATCAGTTTGATCACGATGAAACATATATACATGTATCAAAGTCTACAGTACAATGGATGATCTCAGAAGGATCAATATACAAAATCTCTCAAGTATCAAAAGTAAAATATCAGGTATGACTGCCACCCTCTCCCTGATCTGGAGGAGGAAGAGGTGGTGCATCAGCTCTAGCATGATGAGCTAGTGGAGGCATCGCTCCCTTTGAATGCTGTGCAACTATGGAATAAAGAGGAGCTCTCTGTGCCTGTAGAACTGCCGCATAATATAATGCAAAATAATACGCAGCTCTCTGGCCTTGATGAATACCTATGTAGGCATGGACATCTCTCTTAGATCTCATGACCTCTAATTGTCTGTCCCTATTTCCCAACAAGGTATCCAATGTAATGATCTAATAATTGAGCTACTCACGCTCTCTCTAACACTGTGATAAGGCATCTCCATCTCTACTAGAATCCCTGCTTGTATCTCTGGGAGGATCCTGTCTAGGAGGTCCACCTCTTCCACTCGTCAGCTATCTTGATGGCCTTTGTTGCTGTCGCTATTGCTCTCTGGTCAGTAAAGGACCTGGATCTATTCATGGAGGCATGAACCTGAACCAAGTCCATCTACCACTGACGCCCTCTCCACCACCACCCACTCTACCACCACCCCTATCATCTCCATGATCATCTCAGCCATGTCCATGACCTCTGTTTGGAGGAGGGTGTCTACCATCTCCCCTACATCTTTCCCAAACCCACCTCTCCCATCCCTCTAGGCTTTACCTCTGCCTCTCACGAGTCTATCATCTGCCGGATCATAATCTAAGGCATCCTCTATGCGAGGTGCTATGTCATCAAGATATGTAAATTGAGCAAAGGGATAATGTAACAAATGAGCAAGATATCCATCTATACACCCAACATCTGCAACATCTCTGAGATAATCCCATCCGACGACAACCATCTGACTGATCTCTAGCTGTGCAGTCTCATATACTAATTGAGCCCCCAAAAGGGGCTCCTCATCATGGATACATGCACATGCTGTAAAATCCTGTGACCTGGCTTATATATGGACATACTGTCGTAGCACATGAGTAACAAGAAATCGCTCAACAATGTATCGGGTCTGACCAATCAAATATCTACTCTAAAAAAGTAAGGCATTTGATGCCTATCTAAGGTCCACTCCTCACAATCCAAGTATGGCCTCCATATGGCCACTGTGATATCATCTAGAACACAGAGCCAGTACTCCACCTTACCTAGGTGGGGCTGCTGGATGAATCCTGAATACATATAGACATATGGATGCTCTGGTTCTCTCTATCTGTCTACAATTGGTCATGTGACTGGGATGTGCTCCTAGGCCCAGATCTACAATATCAAAATCCCTACTTTCATACTACGGGAGTACTCATAAACTATCTCATGTAACTCTTGGTACATGTGGGCTAAGATACAACTGGCCCAGCCAAATTTGGGTGATGAGACAACCATCTGCTCTAAGGTCTCCACCCAGCCGAACATGAATCCATGCTGACCTTTGTCAGGCATGAGGATACCTCTAATCAACCCAAAAAGATACACAAGTAAATGATCATAGTGATCACACATGTAGTCCCACATTAGATATCTATGAACTATAGTTTGATATGCAAAATACCTATGTGTAGACACAATTGCTATCTCAAAGCCCGACTCAATCTGAACCTCCCAACCCATAACTAGAATCTCCATAATGCGCCACACATCCTCGGGTGTGACAGTCATCTTGCTAGTCGGGAGATGGAAGGTTTTGTGCTCTGAATGTCATCTCTCAGCAAGAGCAGTCAACAACCCTCGATTTACCCTGATGTCGGGTAAATCTATGAGTGACATCAATCCAAGATGTGATATGATATGTAACTCAGCACGCGTCAAGGACCTAGATAAGGGAAGGACTCGTCCTAGATGAGGTCCTTGAAAGGATACTACCTCAAATTCAATCTATCAAAAGAACACATGTACAGGATCAAATCACTATTCTAGCTAAGGCAACTACGCAGAAAAGCTATCAGTTAAGTCTTTTTGGCCTTTAGAAAAAGAAAAATAGTCAAAATTGGAAAAAACCTACCTCCTAAACTGAAAATGACTGTGTTTTTACTGGATGCGATCATGCATACTAGGTGCAATGTATGATTTCCCAGATATGATGGGGAATTCAGGAAGCGATTCTGTTATGACAGGATGCAACGCGAGCCGCAGGGTGCGATCCTATTTTCACAGGACGTGATGAAATTTAAAGACTGACACAATTTTACTTCAAGTGATACAAAACATGAAAACAAGGTGCGATCCTAACTTGACAGGGTGTGATCCAAGATTTCATGCAAAAACCGGATGCGACACAGGATGGACTGGATGCAACCCAAGACACAAGATGCAATACATAATTAAAAGCTTCATATCTACTGCAAAATTTGACAAAAATCAAAATAGGAAGCATGAACGGGTAGGTATTGATGTACTCACTGGCAGTGCATAATTGGTCGGGTGTTGATGTCGATGTGAAAGATTGAATCAATGTTTCTCCATGGGGACCACCATCTTCTCTGCAGAGCTCTGGATTTACTGAGCATAAAAGTGAAAATGAATGAGTAAAAAGTGAATTTTGAGATATATATTGACCCTTTTGAGCTATTTAGGAGCTCCAGAACTCTTCCTGGACTATCAAATTCAATTTTTTTCTTCTCTAATCTATCGGGAACAAAATTGAACACGCAGATGATGTTTTTAACAACACAATAACTATTTTATGACAGTTTCCCAAAAATGCAGAATTGCTATATATGTTCCAAAAATGATTCGCAAGCTTTACACAATCAATTTTATGGGTTCTATATCACCAAATTGCACATTATTCATCAAAATCTTGGTCCTACATCATTTTATCAGACTTCAAATTTACACATTCACATAGTCGACTTGGTAAAATTATGTTTTCTCTTAACACACCTTCACTTCAACATTTCTTCTAAATTGATTCTTTTTATGATCCAATCGATCTATTCAAGTGATATATCATTCTATAGAGGGATTTTATTCTTTTTCCTTAGATTTCATTCCTGAGGGGGCATGATCACACTTAAAAATCATTCAAATTCTTTCTCAAAAGCATTAAAATGATTTCATCATCAAAAGACTAGGGGCATGGTAGTTTCCTTCGATCAAGTCGGGACTTTTGAATAGAAGGCTTCAACGCTAACAAGTCAGATATCTGTGCCTATAATCAATCAAATCTTTATTAAGCTCCTAGAAACTTTGTATTGACCTTCATTCGATCAAGTTCAGATTCAGTATTATCAATTCTCATTCGATCAAGTTCAGAAGTGATACCTCAAAGCTCCTAACAAATTTGTACTGACCTTCGTTCGATCAAGTTCGGAGTCAGTATTATCAATTCTTGTTCGATCAAGTTCATAATTGGTATCTTTAGATATTTGTTTATTGACCTTTGTTTGATCAAGTTCAAAGTCAATACTATCAGTCTTAATTCAATCAAGTGCGAGACTGATCTCATGAAACATTTCATTCAATCAAGTGCGGAATTCTCAAACTTTGTGAAGTCAACATCAAAACATTCTTTGAATCAATGTGCTTCTAGCATCAATTCAAAGAGGGGAAAATGTAACCACCCTAATTTGGTCTTCTCTGACCGGAGACCCTATCTGCCCTAAGTGTGATCATACCCCTAATTATGTCAGACAATTCCTTAATTAATTGGCATAATTCATTTAAATCAATTTAATTTCCTAAAAATCAAAGTGATCTCATCACTAACTCACATTAATTACATTGGTCTATTTAATTAAATCAAAAGAATTAAATACATGGCTAAGGTAATTAATTAAAAGGAATTAAATAAAACCTCCTAATTACAACTCCTTACTTGCAAAATGGAAAGTCAATCCATTAGCCAACGAGAGTTAAATCACTTAGATCAAATCACATGGATCACCAAGGATTCAATCTCCACCTCTTTTCACAAATCAATCTTGACCTCTCATTCCTCAAATTCTTCTATAAAAGGAATGAATTTTGAGCTCAATGGGTCCCTAATTTTAGAATTTCACTTGCAAACTTATGTTGTCCTAATTTCTTAATGCATTTTAGCTCAATATTCTTAGGATTGCATAATCTCTTTGGTGCACTTAAAATGAACTTTGTTTGAGCATTTAGCTTGCATTCTCTTTAAATCTTCTATTCTAAGCATGAATGTGTCACTGATTTATGCAAAATCTGAGGGAAAATTATAACATTTATCAAACTCTTCTTAGATATATGTCGGTTTTAGTGATTTATATGTGTTTTTACTCTCCCATTTCATGTTTTTCTCACTAATGTAATGACATATTGAAGTGTTGTGTTGCAGCTTGTAGGTCCACAAAATACACACACAATGGGTATGGCTCACCTACAGCTGGTAGGCTAGATATTTCTGCTATCCATGCCTCTGAAGCAATAAATATCATTCCTCTTACCATAGCTTCACCATCATTGAATTTATTTAAAAATTCAAAGGCAATATCTTCGTTATAGTCATTCAACCTGAGAAAATAGATTAACCACCCAATATTGTTGAAAGCCTACAAACCTGCTTGATCCTATAGTAAGACCGTGTGATCAACTGGATCATGGAAAATTGGCTGACCACCCATTGTGAGGATCTCAAAATTCTTCACTCAAATCCCTATGTCAACTTATTTTTTTCTTCTACACAAACCCTGCTACTGCTAATACCCTTTTCTAAAGAGTTTCCAGACCATATTTAGAACTTTGGACTAAATTGTAGGTGCAATAAATGATATCAAAAGCAGTAGGAATGACATGCTCGACTATGAGTACAAAAAATATAATCACAAGGTTGGTGTACAAATCACATAGTATCAATCAAATCACTGTGAACTAGGGTTGCAGAATAATTATGACAATGACATAACTTTTGGGCAACTAAGACAATTATGCAAACCTTAATTCTTAGGCAACATATAAATGTGTACTTGGATGCATGACATAGGCAAAAAGGTGACGTGCAAAAATTCATAACATAATATGACCCCACCCCCTACTAAAAGGTTGTCATGTGTCCGCACATGCCAAATCTTTCATGGTGAACTTATAATAAATGCAAGATACAAATAAATAATATCTATATAATCATGCAACAATAAATAAATAAAATGGGGAAATAAATACATGAGTGTACTTGTAGGATCTATGCATTCATAAGTATGTTGTATTGATGTGTGCTAAAAGTAAAACTGAGTGAGAGGGCGAAGTGGAGTGGTGGGTGGTATGAAAGACTGATGCAGAGTGCATTGCAGGAAGACCTAGGTAGACTCAAACTATTGTTAGCTACCTCAGATTATTTGTTCAAGAACTCCAATCCCACACTTGTCTTACTTGGGTGTATAACAACCTGTTCAAGAGGCCAAGTCACTCTTTTGTGCTCAACTTGGTCTCCTACACCAAAACACTAATCTTTGCAATTTAGCTTTTAGGGATACTTTCCCTAAACCCAAGCCTAAGAGTGAAAATCTTCACCAGATGCTCCAACTAACCAAACCAAGGGCTGGTAAACTTTACTTAGACCCTATGGGTTGATAAGCCACCAATGGATTCAGTTCTATAGACCCAAGGTTAGCCAAACACTAACTGGGCTAGATTCTCTTGTAGCCCTATCCAAAGGGTTTTTTGAGCATAAATTTTTATCACAGAAGGATCTGACTGATCTGAAGTGGGTTCTAGATACCCTTTATGGATTATTGAAAACCCCCAAAGCCTTAGGACTCCACTCTACTCCTGTACCACTAAAATCTTGCAAAGCTCGCAGGCCTAATTAGCTAGGTTAAGCTTGGATAACTAAGCAAGTGGTCTAAGATGGGTTCACAAAGTGAGAAAAAGGACTTGGATAGTTCCCTCTATCCAAAAATGGCCTAGATCCACCATTGGTTTGATCCTTCCAACCGTATAACTCACATGCATGTGATTGTACCCAAAAAGCAAGCTAATTACATAGGGATAATTAGCCTAGGGCTTTGTCTTAAAATTCATGGAACCAACATTGAGCTTCTGAGCCTTTGAAATATTAAAATGCATGACCCTAACTTGTATTTACCAAGTGGTCAAGAAGATCCACTCGATAAATCCCAAGTTAGGGTCACATCTTTGGAGCAGACCCAAGAAAATAGGGTTCTTAGACAGTGACTAAACAAAATGCTCTAACTCCTATGTAACTTCACAAAAATGGATGAAACGAACTGGAATGGTAAGATAACTCAAAACATCACAAAGTTATTAAAGTGGTTTTACCAAATGAATCTGTATCAGGTCGTACACACATAGAATGACTCAGAAAACTCTTCTATTTCCTTCTGTGAACATCAAGCTCCGTACACAATGACTTCTTACCTTCCTATAAGGCATAAGGACATCGAATACCATCATATTGGTGTTACAGATGCTCCAAGAAGTTGGTGTGGCCATTTCAAATTGATTTGTCACTCCTCGAGCAACATTTTGCAGAAGTTGCTCATGCAACATTTTGCAAAAAGATAACTTTTTAGAAACATTTGTCAAAGTTGCAATTTTGAGCAAGATGCCAACACTACCAACCTCCAAGGATTTAGGAGTGATATAAAACATGCCAAGAACCTATACTAAGGCTTCAAAACATAAAATTAAACCTAAGGACTAAATAGCTAAAAGAGACTAGACCTGGTCGTACATCGTTTCAGGCACCCTTAAGGTTTATAACTTACCTTAGGGTCCTTCACCTTACAAAATAGACCCACACACACATACTAGGGTGATCCAAAGGACTCACACCTTATTACAACCAAACTAACATCAAAATAGAAGCTGCAGGAGGTTCCTTGCACCAAAGACACGTGGAATGAGATGAAACAAAATGAATTATTATGGAGAAAATGGTTTTCTAGAGAAAAAGAAATGTTTATTATGATTTGCATGTCATGTCATCATTAAAGTCAAGCTGCAAACAAAAGGGTATCACCTTCAAATGCACGAAGTGATGGTTGCTGCTGAGTGTTGAATTATTGTAGGAACTCATCCTTAGTGGTTGGTTTATGGTATACGTGAAGCCTATGTCCATTGACCAGCAACTTGAATCTGACAGGATCAATTGATGTCAACTGTACAACTCCATTATCAAATATAGTTTCAATTTCATAGGGGCCTAACCATCTGGTAGTTAACTTGCCTTGATTCTCTTGGAAACCCGAGTCATATAACAGTGCCCAATCGTTGGGAACAAACTTCTTGGATTTTATGTGACTGTCATGCCCTTTCTTTCTTTATAGTTGAAATAACTCAGTGTGTTGTAGGGAAGATTTCCTCATTTCTTCTAGTGCATTCAGTTGCAAGATTTTGTCCCTTTATGTTGTAGGAAGATCTATGGTAAGCTCCAAGGTTGTGCGTAGATTTTTGTGCTCTAACTCAATGGGCATCATGACAAACTTTTCATACAACAATTCAAAGGGTGTAAACCCTGTTGTAGTTTTCCAAGTAGTTCTATAAGCCCATACTACTTCAGGAAGACTACTACTCCACTCTTTCTTGTGTAGTTGGACCATTTTTGTGAGGATAGACTTAATCTCCCTATTAGTTATCTCTTCCTGCCCATTTCCCTAGGGGTGATATGGACTAGGCTTCTTGTGCCTTATATTATACTCATTCATCAAGGCAATAATCAAATTAGATGTGATTTGTGCTCCCTGATCTGTCACCCGTTCTCTTGGAACTCCATACCTGGTGAATATTTCTTCATATAAGAATTCAACAACCTTGTTGTCTCTAGCATACTTCATAGTCCTTACCTCCACCCATTTTGTAACATAGTCATTGCACACCAAAATGTAATAATTCCCTTTGGATGGGGGATAAATTAGCCCAATAAAATCAAGCCACCATCTATCAAAAGGTGTGACTACTATCTGTGAGTAAAAAGGCATTTCATCAAATTTTGTAGGTTTTCCCATTCTCTAACATCTGCCACATTTTCTTGTATAGCTTGCTGCTTCCTTGTGTAATGTAGGCCAGTAGTACCCAGTTGTCAACACTTTCATGGTTTTCCTCTTGGCTACAAAATGACCTTCACATAGTTCATCATGGAATGCATGGAGGATATCATTTGTTTCATCCTCTCTCACACATATTCTCATCATCTGATAAGGTATAGTGTAAAACAAATGATTTTCTATCCAAGAAAAGTTAAAACTTTTCTCAATGAGAAGTCTCTTTTCCTTTGGTGAAAAGTAGGGAGGCATTTTGTTAGAGGCTAAATAGTTTTCTATATCTACATACCATGGTGTCTTAGTAGAGATAGAGAATAAATGTTCATCTGGAAATCTATCATCATTGAATTTGGAATCATCATAATTCTATAGTCTAGACAAGAAACCAACTACCACATTAGCTTTGCTTGGCTTATCTACTATGGTTAGGTCAAATTATTGCATTAACAAAATCCACCATGCTAACCTTCCAGTTATTACAGGTTTATTCATCAAGTACTTAATGGTTGAATGATTGGTATGAACAAATATATGATACCTCGTTATATAATGGTGGAATTTTTTGAGGGAATAGATAACAACTAGCATCTCCTTTTCTATGATAGTGTAGTTTAGTTCATGTCCTTGCAGGTTCTTACTGATGAAATACATAACATTTTCTATAGCACCATCCTTCTGTCCTAACACTGCTAGTATAACATAGTCTAATGCATCTGTGTGTATATGAAATGGAAATGAGCAATCTAAACCTCTTAGGATAGGTTCTTGAGTGATAAAAAATTTCAGCTGTAGGAAGGATTCATCACAAGTTGTAGTCCATTATAATTCTTTGTCTTTTGCAAGAAGAGTGTATAATGGGCCTGCCATTTTGCTGAAATCATTTATGATTCTCCTATAGTAACCAACATTCCCTAATAATCTCCTAACATCTTCCTGCCTTGTTGGGGTAGGTAGATTAAGGATAACTTCTATTTTTGCAGGGTCTACTTGTATGCAAATCTTAGATATATAGTGTCCTAGGACTACAACTTCTTACATCATCATAAAACACTTCTCATTGTTCAAGGATAGGTTATGTTCTTCACATTGTTTGAGAAATTTTCTAAGATTAGCCAATGCTTCTTCATAGGTAACACCATATGTTGTAAAATCATCCATGTAGATTTCCATGTTGTCATGAGAACTATCTGAAAAGATACTAATGACTGCTCATTGAAATGTTGTTGGTGCATTACAAAGTCCAAAGGGAAATACATAGTATGCATAGGTTCCCCAATGAAAGGTAAAAGTAATGTTTTCTTGATCTTTAGGGGAAATCCTAATACGATTGTACCCACTATTCCTATCTAGGAATGAAAAACATTTCTTGCCTACTAGGGAGTCCAAAACTTGATCAATGAAAGGCAAAGGGAAGTGGACTTTCTTGGTTGCATTATTCAACTCTCAATAATCTACACATACCCTCCATTTACCTCCTTTCTTAAGAACTATCACTAAGGAATAAACCCACTGCATATTTGATATGGGGTATATGAATCCAATATTGAGTAATTTTTGTAATTCAGTTTTAACTATTTCCCTTAGAGAAAGATCGACTCTCCTTTGAGACTGTCTTATAGGTAGGAAATCCTCCTTAAGATAAATCCTATGGGTACACAACTTAGGATCTAATCCCTTCATATCCCCATAATCCCATGCAAAGGCTTGTTTATTATATTGTAGCAACTTGTCTAAAAATAATTGTTGATGTTGATTAAGTTTATTGTTTATGTTCAAGCAACGACCCGATGAAATCTCAATCTTCTTGGTTAATTCAATCATGGAAGCATTAGTCAAGGGAGGCATTTGGATCTCATGGGGAAGTAAGCTATGGTAAATTTTTTTGGATATAGGAGGTTGGAATGACTTAGACCCAGGATACAAAGGCTGCAAGGAGCATTGTTCGACAGAGGAGCATCCAAAGGATTGTTCCCTCATCCCATAATTATTTTGCATGTTGTTAGTGAGAAATTCATCCTCTTCCTAAAGCTACAGGAAAGGGTCCCTTCTTAGAATCAATAATTTTACTACTAAATTTACTTCCTCAGATTCTTCCCCTATATCTGGCCAGACAGGTGTTGCTAGTTCAGGCTGAGGTTGAGCAGGTGGATACAAGGCTAGCTTCTTTTTAGTAGCTAACATCCAATATAGGCATCTGCATTAGCTAACCATGACCGACCTAGAATGATAGGATATCCCCAAGTGTGGCTTTAGGATAAAGGATCATAAAATATGCAGGGTATTCCCAAGAATCCAATGTACAAACTAAATCTTACACCATCATGTCAGGCTTAATTGTAGAACTGCTTGCAAGATGCAGAATAGTAGTATTCCTAAGGTTTGGAATGCTAACTTGTTGCATAATATATTTAGTCATGAAATTGATAATTGCACCTAGGCCAATCAGGGAATTCTTTACTAATGTTCCATTAATAACAACCTCTACAATTGGACTGCCAGGGTCAGAGTATTTGGGGACAATTACTTTTTTAAGCATAATGTCTGCTAGCTACCCTAAGACAAGGACAGTCTGGGTATCCTTTATCTTCCCTCCAAACTTCTTGAGACAAGCTTCTTTGATTGCCTTTCCATAAATAGGTACATCTTTGATTGCTTGAAAGAGTGGAATTTTAACACAAATGTGTTTAAGTTGATCAAGTATGTCAAAAACTAGTTCTTCTATAGGTTTAGGTGCTTCAACTTCTATCCTTTGTGGAAAAGGTGAGTTTTATTTCTTAGGTAGCTAAGCTACCTTAGGTAGGTCTACTTTAAAAGGGATATGAGCTACAATTGCTGGTTCTAGCTCATTAGGTGATATTTCAGTTATAATAGGGGAAGCTGGTGCAGGTAATTTAGTTCCAGACTGTAGATGAATATCATTGATGTTTATAGCATAAGAAGGGTATTGATTAGGATCTACTGCGTAGACAAGTTGTTGTTGCAATTGAGGTATATTATTAGGATTTGGCTGAGGTTGAGCGGGTAGCTGAGTTGGTCTTGGAGGATTAGCATTAGCTGCAGTAGGCCACATTACTGCTTGTTGTTGTGGTTGAGGAGCTGGCTGCTGGAATCCAGAGGGTTGATTTGGCCATTGCTGGCCTCCTCTCCATTGCGGATTTTATTAGTTTTATTTTCCCTTCATCCTTCACCTCCTTTGGGAGTAGTTATGTATCGAGTGATGTATTTTATTGATAGTTTTTTTATTCCTAACCTCTCCCCTGTATTGTTTGATGTAATTGAATTTTGGTTTTGATATATTGCATGATTAACTAGTGTATCTACAATTGCATTGGTCTCTTGGTATAGATGTGTAATTATAAATTTTGGGATGAATTTAGTTGTTGGTTGATTTGTTCAACTCTTTGTTGTGCCTTTCAATTTAATGCATGTTTTTTTTCTATTGTTTTGATAACTATTTGGGAGTCCCCTTCAATGTCCAGATTTATTACTAATTTGTCTATACATGTTTGAAGACCTAAATGTAGCATTGCATATTCTGATTTGTCATTATTTCATTCGTATAATTTAATGGATCTTTTCCCATTCTAATTTTCTTTGGATGTCTCTGATAACGTAACCTACTCTTGATAGTCCTAAGTTTCCTCTTGACGCTCCATTGAAATTAAGTGTGTTTTCTCTTTTGGTTTGGTTTCAATGATGTTGTCTTTGAGTATAATTAGGTTTTCCCATGTATTAGTCATGTGTTTATCCCATAATGTGAACACTTTGAATTGTTTGTTTGCTACATTGGAATTTATGTGCTCACATATATTTGTCTCTATCTTGTGAATAATATCATCTAGTGTTAATTCCTTATGTTTGGAAAATTATATTATTCCGTTCTTTCCATATTGTCCATATGACTTGTGTTGGTATTTCTTTCCATATGCCTTTCCAAAGCTCTCTTATTCTAATTGTTGTCCATTCTTTGAACATTTCCATTAAGTTGTTTTGTAATGGGCCGTACTTTTCAACCTTTTTTTGTAGAAGTGTGTCTAGCAAATTTGCAGTTTACTAATAGGTGGTCTATCATTTCTTTCGCTTCTATACACATAAGGCATCTATGAGGCTCTACTATTAATATTTTTTGGACTCTTTCTCTTGTTAGTATTTTTTGTTGTAATGTTGTCCATGCAAATTCTCCATCTTTTGGGAGTGTGTTTATGCCCCAACAAAATTTTGCAGGCCAATCTTTACTATTGTTGTTGTGCAATGCTACTGTGTATCCTAGTTTGATAGTGTAACTCCTTGCTTTCATTGCACACCATATTAGTTCATCTTCATTTTCTAATAAAACATTTTTTTCTTTTTTTTTTCTTCTAATTTTCTTCTAATTATTTAGCTTTTGTCTCTTTCTATTATATCCTTGTGTTTCCATTAAAATTGAGGTATTCTTGGCTCATTGGTGGCTTCAATATAGTTGCTTACTTTTTTTACATAATTTTTTTAGTAATTTATCTTTTGTGGGAGTGGATCTAGGTTATTTTCTAATAGGGTGTGACCATTCCATGAGTCTTTCTAAAAGAGGGCTTTTTGTTCATCATTTACCTTCCAACTGAGGTGGTTTGTTAGAAATGTTTTGATTTTAATAATGAAACTCCATATTGTGAATCCTTGGGGTGGGTCTTCAATTGTTAGCATTTTGTTTTCTTCATTTGTTTCTAAATAATTGTGTTTGATTAATTTTATCCATAAAGCATTAGGTCTTTTATACAATTGCCAAGATAGTTTGGCCCTTAGTGCGATAGTTTGGTTTTTTAGGTCCTTAACACAAGCACCTCCTATTTTTAAAATACCTTCTCTCACCTCTGTGTCCGCTCCCTCTCCAACAGTTGACTTTAGCCCAAGTGCTTCTAGTTCTGCTTCTTCTCAAGTTCTGCTGGGTGTGGGAGTTTTTCTATTGGGTGGCGTTGCTTGTGTAACCCCTTCTACCCCTGTGTCTACTTGTGGTGTGATGGGTGCGAAGACTCTTTTATGTCCTCTGATCCTATTAGTGGGTTGGGGAGGGCGAGTAATGATTTAGGTGTTCTTGCTTCTGATGGTGGTAGGGTCTCTGGTGGATTTGTGTATTTTTGGCACTCTTCACAAAGACATGGTACTATGGTGGCCCCAAAGCCTCTTGCTGATGGATGTAGTGTTGTGCATGTTGCAAAGTCTATTGTTATTATCCCTTCAAAGGAGAAATATTGACCCAGGGCCTATGCCAAGGCATCCCCTATGGTGGTGTGTGGCCTAGAAGTGGTGGGTAAGGTATATTTTTACTAGCATTGTGGGTTGGTTTATAGATTCGCTGGCTTTTGGCCCTCTCTTTTTGATCTGTATCACTAGGTGTCTAATTCATGGAGACCTTTAGTTTTCCCCTGTGTTAAGGGGTTTATTTTATTGATGCTTTTACTTCTTTTGATGAATGTGATTTGGTGCTGAGAAAGTTGTGGGTGTGGGGGATTCACTCACTCTCTTGCCCAAACCCTAGACAACCTCCTTTAACCCTCTTACTCAACCACTTAGTGTGATTTCAGTGTGGGTTTGTTTCCCCAATCTCCCCCTGCATTTTCAGGAAAACTCTTGTTATAAGGCCATTGGCAATTTTATTGGTCATTTTTTAAAGGTGGTTGAGGATACGACTGCAATGAGTCTCTCTACATTTCCTTGCATTCTAGTTGGCATTGACATCTCCACTTTCCTCCCTAGGGAGGTGGTTCTCATAGTAGGGGATAAGCCATGGGATCAACTGTTGGATTATGAGGGCCTCCCCTTTTGGTGTCATTGGTGCTTCTCCACTGGTCATTTGGCTACATATTATTCTCTTTCATGTTGAAGAGGTGTTGAAACTTGGTGGATGGATGCAAATGATGATCATTTTACTATTCATGCATTCAAATCTTCCTCTAATGGATCTTCACAAGCTAATGATGACTCCTCATAGGGTGATGCTTTTAATAAGATGGCTTCCTCTTACCTGGTGGATTTGGCCCCACCTCTAATTGTTGATGTGGTCCCCTCTAGTTGCATGTACCCCTTCTTTGGTTGATTATGCTCCTGGTTTGTGTCAACCTTGGCTATTGAGATATAACATTGTTAGAACTCTGTTCTTGTTGCTGAATCTCTCATGAATTTGAATTTTCCACCTTCCCCTTGTGGCAGGGACCCTACTGAAAGTATCACCTGGACAATTGTCTATAGGCGAAGAAAGAATCACTCTGCAAACCCTCACTCTCCTTCTCAAGTGGTGGGTGAGTTGTCTACCCAATCTCGATGCGAATTAGAAGCTATGTTGCTAGTTTGTTGTTAATGGTCTTTCTTGATCTTGTTGTAAATAGTTGTTCTGGATAGCCCTTGAGCTGTGATGATGTAAGGGTTAGCCCCTTTGCTAGGCTACTTTAATAATAAAAAACACTAGCAACTCCCTGTATTTTTTTTCTTGTGTTATTCTATCCGAGGCTATGAGTGGTGTTTTCTTTTATTCATTGGATTCTTGTCACATGAATTTTCTTTGTATGTTTATGAGATCTTTTTGTGCACTTCATTTTGGAGTTCTAGGCATGATAATATATTAGTACTATTGCTAATATTGATTTCAACATTGGTATTTTACCAGCTAGTGTTAACCACTTTCCATTCCATTTTTTTGACTTATGATAATATTTCTCTATTGTGGGTTTCCATATATCTCCTTTAATTGCTCCACTAAAAGTGTGATTCCTAAGTACTTCGATGGTAGATTTTCTTCATTAAATCTAATTATTTATATTATCTATCTTTGTGTGTTTTCGGGCGTGTTGAAGAAAAAAATTCCTGATTTATTTGCGTTTATGATCTGTCTTGAATTTTCTACATATTCCTTTATCAGTCTTGTGATATGTTTTGCCTCTATGGTTGGTGTGTCATATAGTATTGTTTCATCAGTAAACATTTGATGTGAGAAGGCTGGGAGGTCTTGTATTATTTTGATTCCTTCTCATGATCCTAACTTTTTGCATTTACTAATCGATCTACTAAGTGCTTTTGCCATAAGGACAAAGAGGGAGGGTGAAAGGGGGTCTCTTTGTTGGAGGCCTTTTTCCCCTCGAGAAAAGCCTTGTGGTGTTTCATTTATTATTATTGAGTATCTAGGTGTTTATATGCAACTGTATATCCATTTTTTGTCATTCCTTACTGAATCCAAATTTCTCCATGATTTGGATAAGGAATCCCCATTTAACATTGTCGTAAGCTTTTTTTTATGTGAAGTTTGAGTATCATTCCTTTGAAGTTTTCTTTCCTTACTAAATGTATTATTTCATATGATATTATAATTCCATTTGTAATCTTATGACCGGGGACAAACCCCCTTTATCCTTTGAATATTAATTTTGGAAGAATTGTTTTGAGTCAGTTGGCCATTACTTTTGCAATGATTTTGTAGATTGTATTACATAGCAATATCAGTCTATAATCTACAAATATTTTACCCTCCATTTTTTTTGGAATGGGCACTATGTTTGTGTTATTGAGATCTTTAAGAATTGTGTTTTTCTTTCTTGATTCCTCTACCATTAGCCAAATTTCTTGTCCCATGAATTCCCAACATTCTTGGAATTCCAAGCTGTGAAACCATTGGTCCAGTGCTTTGTTCAAGTGTAGATTGAAAGTGGCTTTTTAAAATTCTTCTATTGTGGTTGGTTCCATTAGGAAACAATTGTCCTCATCTATGACTAGTTTGGGTATGTTTTGAATGAAGTTGTTATGTAATTTGTTTACTTCTCCATGTTCTCCTAATACTCTCTTAAAGTATTCTTCTCCTTCTTTTTGAATCTCATTTGGTTTCGTTATTACGGTCTGATAATATTTCTATATCTATGTTATTTTATTTAGGTTGCATTTCATTTTGGATGTATTGTGGAAGAATTGTGTGTTTCGATCAACTTCTTTTAGCGATGTTTCTCTAGATTTGGACCACCAATAACTTTCTTCTCTTGCGAGTATTTCTTTATATTTTGTCATTAATTTTCTTTCTTTTTCAAATTCTGTTTTTGTCATTCCATTATGTATTACTATGTTGTTGAGTGTTTCTAGTTCTTTTTCTATTTTCAAAAAAGTTTTCAAATATTGTTTTTTTCTATGCTTTTAGTTTGTCTTTTAGGATTTTTAGTTTTCTACGAATTATATACATTTTAGTGCCCTTTCATTAAAAGGTTCTTCCCGTTATTCTTTGATAGTTAGTATAAAAGTCGGGTGTTTGAACCACATATGTTTGAATTTGAATTGTGATTTTGTCCATTCATTCTCCTCCAATACTTGCAACTCTATGGGAAGTGGTCTAATATTGAGTTTGGGTTTATAGTTGAAAAGGGGAGCTTGGGGTTTTTCCACCAATTTTCTGTGAGAAGAAATTTCTATAGCCTTTCTAATATATTTGTGAATCTTAACCTTCTGTTGGTCCATGTAAATTTGTCATTGGTTGGTTGGCAATTGATGAGTTTGTTTGTTTGTACAAACTTCTGAAAATCTATTTGTCGTTGCATTATTCTTCCTATCCCCCCTGATTTTTCTTTCTTTTCTTGTATTGCGTTGAAATCCCTTCTCATTATGCACCGATTTTGCATTGTTTGTAATTGAAGTGTTAGTTGAATTCCATAATCTATATTTCTCTTTTATTTTAATTGGCCCTGATATGTTAATGGAAATTCCAAAGATAGACTTTTAACTAAAGCTAATTGCCAATGATTTGAAAATTTTGTGATTTCAGTGCGTACTTGGTTTGGTTGGCTTGCCATAAGAATGTCATACATCTGATGTTCCATTGGATTCCACAAAGTTCTACCTCCTTGAAGTTTTGCGTATTAAGAAAGAGAAATTAATTAAATAATAGTATATTGAGATAAAATTATTAAAAATGATTTAAGAAAATATTTCATTAATTATGGATAGAAAATAAATAAAGTAATTGTTGAGTATGTTATCATTGATGTCGAAGGTTGATGATCAAGGTTGTATAAATCTTAGAAGATTACTCAAAGTAATAGAAAATTGGTTGAGCTATTTGCTTGCTTGCTTGAGTTGCTTGAGACACTTGACGTGCTTGACATGCTTGAGTAGGTTACTTGTCAAAGTCACCAGCTTATTTGTTTATTCTTTGTGCCAAATCACTTTTAATATCGTGTTAGCATTTGAACATTTTAAGGGTCGGCGAAAAAACAATGTTAATTGTTCTTGGATCCATGATTTTGCTAGTAAAAAAATGAGTCTAACTCATAAGATTTAGATATAATTTTATGTGATCAATTTGAAACAAAATTTAATGGTTATTAATAATTTATGATTGGTGATGTTTTATATTTTTTTGTATTTTTCAAATAACTTTGTTTTAAATAAATTAGTTAATGTAAACAATGGTTTCAATTATTGGAAGAACTAATTAACAAAATAAATTTATTAAAAATAAAGTGATTTTTTTTCTAAAATAAAAGCAACTACATTTAATCAATTAGACACAACTCATAGTAACATTCAATAAACACTTTCATTTTTAGAAAATGTATGAAATTAAATTGCTTTATAAAATTATTATTGTAAAATTTAAAAAATTTAATTTAATCTAAATACCAAATTTTAATAATATTCATATAAGTTAATGATATAACCACCTACAAAATCCAATATTTAATGAATTTCTTATGATAATAATGATGATATATTTAATATCTTTTTTAGAAGAAGAAAAAAAAATCAAAATCAAGAAAAATGGCTCTGCAACTTGGAGATTGCTGATGTGCATGGCCTCTCGGTCTGACAAGCATTCAATGTAGCCCCCGCTTATCTACCCCAAACCTGTCGATGACTACTCATTCTCTTGGTGTGGGTTCAGAAGAGCGTGGCAAGACATTTAAATAAGCGTCAGCGAGGAAGCAATTATTCTGCAGGAAGCAAGGTTCATTATCGATGGAAGTCGAGCCTCCAGGGCAGGAGGAGGAACCGACAATGGAGGTGGGAACTTTGTCCCTACTACTATATGTGTCATCAAACCAAACTCTCATATGTCCATTTCTATAGAGAAAGAAAAAGATTGTCTTAGGAATACTGCAATATTTCTAGCAGCCCAAGACATACATAAACTCCCGTCAAGAACTTTCCTTAACGACTGGCTGCACAACATTCGGGGGAAAAAAATTGGTTACCATTTCTCCTTTCTTCGCATTGTTCAGAAAGGCCTGTTTTTAATTTTCTCTAAAAACCCCATATCCCAAAAGGAGATCACTACCAGATAATTTTGGAAGATTGTTAATTCCAACTTTAGGGCACTACAATGGACACCCGACGCAGCCCATAACAAAGTCTTGGCCCTTTCGAGCCCCCGCTGGATTACCATGGGTAACATCCCACCATTCCTGTGGAACATTATCCCTCAGGCCCTGGAACCCTTCGACACGGTCCTTAGAGTGGACAAAACAAACGTGCTTCTTCCCCACATGGATGTTAGGGTTCTGATCATGATCAACCTGGGGATTGATCTCCCTGGAGAGATTACTTTTGACCTAGATGGACACACCTATTATTGCCCAATTTCCTTCCTAGGAGGACTTAATTCTTGCTTCCTTTAAAGAGGGAAGACCACATGAGGCACGAGTGTCAACTATTGAGTAAGAAGAAGACTGCCCCAAAAACTAATATCGGGAAAATGGTTAACCCTAAACTAGCCAAAGGTATAACAAAATCTCCCGCTACCCATCCAGGGAGTTCTCATACCTTGTAGTTAGTATCCCTGTGTCGTCCGTTGATATTGCAGCATCTTTAGAAGCAATCAAGTAGACCTTCAATAATGAGCCTTGCCGGATTCCTCCCTCTAATACGAGCATTAGTGAGTTAATTGATCTCCCGCAAGTTGAGAACATGGACTTTGGGATAAAGTCGAAGGATCCTGTTTCTAATCACAAAACCTTGAATGCCCAACAAATTGTCCTTAACAAGATTAAGAAGATATTGGCCCACAAGAGGAGAGCTCAGACTCTTCCACTTAGAGAATCTGGGCCAGTCACCCCAGAGTATACAAACCATAACCTAGAGGATTCCACCAATGGTATTTCATTTGGTGCTTTGGAAGATATCAGGGATGCCTATGACAAGGAAGATAGGCTTAACAATGTGTTTGTTATAGTGATCCAGCCCCTACAACCCACATGCGTTTTTTTCATGAGAGCTTATCCCTTCCTAAGAAGAACCTCTCTAGGGATGAGAGGCGGGCCTCCCCTAAGAAGTGTAGGGAGGCTGTAGACCTGGAGGAAGGGGAGATTAGAGGGTCAGAGTTGGCCATGGTCACCTTGGAAGGAATTGGCCCCTCTGAATATGCCTTCAAGGCCAAGAAGAAGCTCATAAAACCCCATGCCAGGATGCCAGATTTGGACCATAATGACAGGGTTGATGTAAAATTCCCTTTTTATGAGTTATCCCTTGTTTCAAGTAATTCTCGGTTTGCACATATATGACTGAAATAATTCTTGGTTACTCCCAATCTTGTTGCCCAGATTTTAACTTTTAATTTAATCAAACAATTACAGACTATAGTTTGATAGTAACTGAGTGAGAAAATATTATTGGCCTTAAATGGACAATCTTAGATTCTAATTATGTACCAGGTAACTTATTTACGAATTCTATCATATCAGTGTTCTAGTGAAATCACAATTAATCTTTGCATATTCTGTTGCCATACGTCTTATTACAATTCCCACAAATAATTCAACTATTTTGCAGGATTAAATAAATTACAAGGCAACTCAAAATAAATATTGCTGTGCACCTGGAAATTATCCCTGCTGGATAGTAGTTCGAAGCACCTGGAGATCACCCCTGCTGAACAATAATTCAAAACACCTGGAGATTATCTCTGCTGGACAGCAATTCAAAACACCTAGAGATTATCTCTGTTGGACAGTAATTCAAAACACTTGGAGATGTCTCCTGCCGACCTGGGAGACTACTGGCCCAAGCCGCAATATCCAGTAATTGTCTCCTTGCTGCTCGCACGGTTGTCTCATAATCGGCCGACTCACATCGACGGGTTAGACCATATCCGCTGGCGCCAATCAAAGTCACCAGGATCAGATGCCTGAGTGTCTACATGGAGTATCAACTTCATGTCATATAGTAAACACCCAAAGACCTCCCAAATTCATTACTTCTGCTCGGCTGACAAAGCCATTTTGCCTCTGATGAAATGACACTCCTGTCGTTTAGAACAACCCGCTGAGTCTAATTAAACTTAACGTGTGCAATGGAAGTAATTGTGTAGAGGTTCCACATGAAATAAGCCGCAACACCTGGCATTCAACTTCGGCGATTCTTCTTGTCTCAAATCGATTTCCACTAGGTCGGATGTGGTCCAACGAAAGGAAGGTGGTTTTGTCTTTCCTTCAAGTAAAGACAAAATCTATGTCGTATTCAATACTGTAAATTATTCCAATCTGTTCTCCCACTTTCCAAGCTTCCCAATTTAAATAACATAATTCCCGTGGAGACATTACTGCTTTTCATAAAGCCGCACTTTAACAATGTTTTATTAAAAAGAACAAACTTTCAAAAAGAAAGCGCATTAATTATTTAATATTAACTTAACACTTATTAATATTAAATAATTAAACCATTCATTTATTTATTTAGGGAATTTTATTTAGGGGATATTACAGTCTCCCCTACCCTTTGTTGCTTGCCCTCAAGCAACTGTAAATGTGGATGGGAGAGAACCTGCTCATTCTCCCAAGTAGCATCTTCGAATGGCAAGTTCTTCCATTTGATGAGATATTCGCGGATAGTCCTGTTACGCAAATGTCTGTCCCAAGTTTCCACAATCTCTTCCAAAATCATCTCTAATTTCCCTTCATTAGTCAAAGGCGATAAAGCATCGGATACTGAAACCTGTTGACCCAAAGCCTTTTTAAGGCAAGAAACATGGAACACGTTGTGTATCCGACTACCTGCTGGTAAATCCAATTTGTATGCAACCTGACCAATTCGGCGAACAATCGGATAAGGACCATAAAATTGAGGCTTCAATTTCTCAGCTCCACTACGCTTGAGAGAAGATTGGCGGTAGGGCTATAATCAGAGATAAACAAAATCACCAATCTCAAAACTTTGTTCCACTCTCTGCTTGTCTGCATACATTTTCTGCTGATTCTGGGCGTGGTGTAAATTTTCCTTAAGAGTTTTCAAGATATCCTGGCTTTCCTAAATCTAATCACGAGACTTGGGCACATTAATTTTGTCAAAAGCAAGATCAGCAAAGGATAAAGCATCGTATCCGTATAATGCTTTAAATGGAGCCATACATATAGAGGTATGGAAAGTAGTATTATAACAATACTCGCCCAGATGCAGCCAACACACCTAAGCTTTTTGGTGCCCGACAACATAGTTACGAAGGTACCCTTCAACCCATTTGTTGACTATTTCGGTTTGACCGTCTGTCTATGGATGGTAACTCGTACTGTGGTGCAATGTTGTACCTGTCAACCTGA
>MU226361.1:174020-188730 GCA_018584345.1 Thuja plicata | reverse complement strand
GTTGCCCAGATTTTAACTTTTAATTTAATCAAACAATTACAGACTATAGTTTGATAGTAACTGAGTGAGAAAATATTATTGGCCTTAAATGGACAATCTTAGATTCTAATTATGTACCAGGTAACTTGTTTACGAATTCTATCATATCAGTGTTCTAGTGAAATCACAATTAATCTTTGCATATTCTGTTGCCATACGTCTTATTACAATTCCCACAAATAATTCAACTGTTTTGCAGGATTAAACAAATTACAAGGCAAATCAAAAGAAATATTGTTGTGCACCTGGAAATTATCCCTGCTGGACAGTAGTTCGAAGCACCTGGAGATCACCCCTGCTGAACAGTAATTCGAAACACTTGGAGATTATCTCTGCTGGACAACAATTCGAAACACCTGGAGATTATCTCTGCTGGATAGTAATTTGAAACACCTGGAGATGTCTCCTGCCGACTTGGGAGACTACTGGCCCAAGCTGTAATATCCAGTAATTGTCTCCTTGCTGCTCGCGCGGTTGTCTCATAGTCGGCTGACTCACATCGACGAGTTAGACCATATCCGCTGGCACCAATCAAAGTCACCAGGATTAGATGCCTGAGTGTCTACATGGAGTATCAACTTCACGTCATATAGTAAACACCCAAAGACCTCCCAAATTCGTTACTTCTGCTCAGCTGACAAAGCCATTCTGCCTCTGATGAAATGACACTCTTGTCGTTTAGAACAACCCGCTGAGTCTAATTAAACTTAACATGTGCAATGGAAGTAATTACGCAGAGGTTCCATGTGAAATAATCCGCAACACCTAGCATTCAACTTCGGCAATTCTTCTTGTCTCAAATCGATTTCCACTAGGTCAGACGTGGTCCAACGAAAGGAAGGTGGTTTTGTCTTTCCTTCAAGTAAAGAAAAAATCTATCTCGTATTCAATACTGTAAATTATTCCAATCTGTTCTCCCACTTTCCAAGCTTCCCAATTTAAAGAACATAATTCCCGTGGAGACGTTACTATTTTTCATAAAGCTGCACTTTAACAATGTTTTATTAAAAAGAACTTTCAAAAAGAAAGCGCATTAATTATTTAATATTAACTTAACACTTATTAATATTAAATAATTAAACCATTCATTTATTTATTTAGGGAATGTTATTTAGGGGATATTACAGTTGATGCACCTAAGGAAGGAGAAGGGTCTCCCAAGATGAAGAGAAAGAGAGGGAGACCTCCCAATCATGTCTCCAACATAAAACTACTGAAAATACAAAAGACGAGTCTTCCCAATTGCTTTAAGAGCTTCCAAGCTCCCATGGAAGAAGAATCCTAATGATGCCATGGACTTCAAACTTGCATCTTGGAATGTGAGGGGCCTAGAGTCCCCAGACATGAAGTATGTATTTAAGAGGTTCATTACAATGCAGAAAGGATTTGATTTCCTCTTACTCCAAGAAATCAAGGCTATAGGATTTTCAATGGATGTTGCCTTAAAGTGCACATGGCAAGATGCTAAGAGTGTGTTTACCAATCATCAAAAAGGTAAGGGAGGGAGTGCCATACTCATTCATCTTAGATGGGTTAACAAAGTCATAGACTCGGGGTGCTCCCCATGTGATAGGATTGTATGGGTCAGCATTATGCATAAAAATGTAGAATTTGATATCTATTTTGTTTATGCACCAAGTGATCACTATGATAGGATTAATCTATGGGAGTGCATGTGCAACATGAAGGACATTACTTGGGTTGTTTTCGGGGACTTAAACATGGTGGAGTCCCCATAGGATAAAGGAGGTGGGACAAGGATGGAGTGAAAAGGAAATGAGAAGTACTTTTGGACTAAAATGACTAGTAAGCTAAGAATTTTTGATCCCCTAGTAAGACAGAGAAAAGACTTCCAAGGAATTTGGCATACTTGTTCTAACTACCAGAAGGGAAACAAAAGGATATATTGCAGGCTTGATAGAGTGTATGTCAATAGAGACCTTTTCAGTTTCTCTTCAGGAAGGAGAGTAATGGTGACTGTGTGAGAGTGATCCCTTACTCCTTATCGGACCACCACCCTGTTGTCAACAATATATTTCTATTAGGAAGCACCTCTATCACCAGAAAAGGAGGGAAATCCTTTGCTCTTAACACAACTTTATTAAGGTGCAAGGAAATCAAGGCAGCCACCCTCATGGTCAGATGGTTCAACCATGGGGTGGCTAGGCATTAGAATGCCATCAATAGATGGAATCAACACACTAATAGTTGCAAAACAGTCTTCCAAGTGGTTGGGAAGAAGAGGGCTAAGGACTCAAGGCGAGTTGAATCATAGCTACAGACTAAACTTTGCCATGCCGAGTGCAGCAACCAACTAGATCCAACCAATGAAGAAGCCATAACCGATATAGCTTGGGCAAGAGACTCATTAAGGAAATTGCAGTAGTAAAAGATCAATGGTGCTAAGGTTAGAGCTGGAGCCAACTAGATCAACGAGGGGGACAGGGGATCAAGATTTTTCTTCCAGCTTCTTAAGGCTAAGGAGACTAAGAATAGCATTGAGTGCATTTGTTTAGAAGGTGACACCATTTCCTCTTAGGAAGGTATCCTTCAAGCCTTGTAGACTACTATACCAAACTATTTGCCTCAGAAGAGTCTAGCACTAAGATGGAGGAGAGGAGGAACAGGATCAAGAATATTATCCCTCCCCAACTCAAGGAGGAAGAATCTGTATCTTTGAGCAGGCCGATCTCAGTGGACAAGATCAATGAGGTCATAGAACACATAAGAAATGACAAAGCCACTGGCCCTGATGGGCTTCCTATTGAAGTCTACAAGGATAACATAGAATGGATTGGGCAGGACCTGTTACAGGTATACAATGAGGCTTCTGAGCCAGGCTCCTTTGGATCAGATATCAACACTGGCTGCATCAAACTCATACCCAAGGATGGGGATAAAACCCTGATTAAGAATTGGCGACCTATTACCCTCCAAAATGTGTCCTATAAAATCTTGGCCAAAGTTCTTGGAAGGAGGGTAGTAGATATCCTTCCCAAAGTGATTAGCCCTACCAAAAAATGGTTTGTGAAAGGGAGGTACATATTGGATAACCTTATTACCTGTTGGGAGACTATGGAATGGGCGAAATGCTCTGGGAAATAGATCAACATGCTCCTGATTGACTATGAGAAGGAATGTGACAGGATTGAATGGCAGTTTATAGCCACAATGTTAGAAGCACTGGGATTTCCTATGTCATTCAATCACATGGTTCTCACCTTAATGAAGGGTGCTACAACTGTTATAGAAGTGAATGGGATGATATCTGAACCCTTCCCATTGACCAGATCTATAAGACAAGGCTGCCCATTGGCCCCGACCTTATTTGTAATAGCTGCAGACTCCTTATTCTACATACTCAGAGATGATTCCATCTCCCCAAAGGTAATGGGAGTCAGATTTCCAAATGATGAGGAACTGATAAATGTACAGTTTGTAGATGATACCTCCCTTATGATTGAAATGAGTGCATACAACTTTAAGCACCTCATGGATAAGCTAGACCTTTTCTGCTCAGCCTCAGGTAGCAAGGTGTCCATCCCTAAATCAACCCTGCTAGGATGGGATGACTCACCACCAGCATGGAGTCATCAATTTGGTTTTTCTTGGGGAGGACCTCTCCACCAGATTTGGTACCTAGGCATTCCATTCTTTGTTAATCCAGACCAAAGAAGTATGTGGGATTGGGTTAAGAATAGGATTAAAGGGAAGCTGAAAAAATGGAACAACATGTTCCTCTCTTTGGCAGGGAGAATCCAAGTGTGCCAGAAGATTCTGGCTGCTTACCCTATTTACTACTCCTCATCCTAGCTCTTCAATCAAGCTTAGATTAACTTCATTCACAAGGCTATCAGAGACTATCTGTAATCAGATGACAAAGGTAAGAAGAAAGCTCATGTTGTTAGATGGGATTGGTGCACTAGGGCTACTGTGCAAGGGGGTTTAGGGCTGAAGGATCTCAAATGGCAGGGTATTGACTTGCTATCAAATGGATAGCTAAAGCTTCCCAAGGTAATGAACCTTCAAAGATTTTGACTAGATACAACATCAACAAGGGTGCCCCTGCCCATGCTAAGCACTAGAAGAACCTGCCTATCATAGATCTCATGTTTGGGAACTTCAAGGTGGTGGTTAAAGGCTCTGTTGTGTTTCAATCTATCTAGAGAGGTTGGGAGGAGATCAGAGCATGTGTGACAGGGAATGAATTGCTAAATTAGGATCCATATGTGTGTGGAGAGAGATCTATCTGGTGGAATTTATACAAGGGGGTAAACCCCTGGCCCAGTTGCAGGGATGCTCTACCAAGAAATGGAATTCAAGTAGCTGCATTAGATACTTCTCATATATCATTGAAGATGGAAATATAATTACTTGGGATGATATTGTATCCAAATTTGACATACCCCTAACCTAGTGGAGGACTTACACCACTCTTAGAGATGCATGCTCTATGCTCAATCTTCCCAGAGACACCTCTATTGACTATGACAGAATGAACCTTATCAAGTGGATTGATGGCTCTCCATTGTGGAAATACCAAAACCAAGGTTGTATATAAGATACTTGCTAGCACAATTACCATCTATGAACACCTAAATGTTAAATGGAATATGAATTTAGACCCCAACACATGGAGTAAGTACCTGGGAAAATTATGGCACACCCTTGCTGAACCTAAAGTGCTATGTTTCATGTGGTGTTGTCTTCTGCATAGATTTCCTATTAAGAAACCCTCTGGTGAACCTAACACTTGATCCTATTTCTCTGAACCTGAAACTATCATGCATATTTTCTTTGAATGTCACTTCGCCATGGTTTTCTAGAACATATTTGGACTAGAACTAAACAAAGACTTTCACATAATTGATATCCTTTCTGGGACTATGATGGGACTGAACAAAAGATGCAATATTTTCTAGACTACTCTTTCCTTTCATATACTATGGCATATATGGAAGTATAGGAATGATGATATTTTCAATAGTACGTGTAGAATTCTTATTGAGTCTCTGCGGAGACTCATATATCTTAATGTTGCCTTGCAGGTTACCTTAATCTTGCAGGCTAGAGAATAGAAGGCTTTGAAGGTTATCAGGGAAGTCAGGAGTGTGCTAGACAAAGAACAGATCTCATGAAAAATTTCTGCCAAAGATGAAGGGGACCCAGATTTTGAGGTCACTATAGGACAAATGTTACAACAAATCAAGGCCCAGCAGAAGAGTGATGAGGAATAGACAGGTATAGGAGTAGAGATCGCACAGGGGAGCACCGTAGGAGGTGGGAATGAACAAGGGAACGCTACAGGTGCAGGAGCAGAGGTTGAGGAGCTTATGGATAGTAGTAGTGAGTCGGCATAATCAGGCCAAGGAACACAAAATTAGTCTGCACAGGATCAACTCATGCAGGCTCTTAGGGGCGACTCAATTTATGTGCCTCCGATTGCAGCACACCCTCTACTTCCTTGGGAAGCTTACTTCTCAAATCCATATAATGTCATCTTTCATGATAATTTGAGGCTCAGATGGGCAGATCATGAGTTGCCATGGACAGCCTGGGTCCCTAGATAGAGCTGGTCAATAGTAATATGTGATTCTCACTATCTTATTAGTTCATTTTTGATGCACTATTTGATACATGAATCCTAATTCCCTACGTATGTTAGGGATGATGTAATTTTTTTTAAAGTTTGAAATGATGTAAACTCATGTGTTTTTCATACTCAATATATATTATAGTTAATAGAAAAAAAATCCATAATTAAAAACAAGTCACTAAATATTCAAATTATAAAATTTACTAAATTAAGTTAACACAACATCAATCAATTTTATACATAAAGTTCAATTTATATAATAACATTGAATTAAATCAATTTAACAACTCAATTGATTAAAATAAAGTTCAATTCAAAATATACAAAGGCATATGATTAATTTCTAAATTAAAACCAATATGCTTTTGTTGGCAATTTTGTTCTCTATCTAAGTTCCATTTTATCCAATATTGAAATGAGTCCAAAAACCACATACAAATGATGGAATTGAAATAGAATTCAGTTTTAGTCAATTAGAAATAGTCTTTTAATTTGTAAAATAACAAATTTAATATTTAATTTGGTAGTTGTTGCTTATTTTTGAGCTTTACACTTAAATGATATTTTTAAATGAAAGTTTAAATCATATTTGTTGTAAATAAAATGTGGAAGCAAAATTTTAAGCAAATAAAAAGGAGAACTTTTTTGGGTGAAACATGTGTAGCTTTTGTTTGTGCTTATTTTTAGCCCTTGTTTTCTCCCATAGCTTATTTCTAATTCCTAAACAATTGTTGTTCCACTAAAGTAGAAAAGATTTCAATTTATCATTTTCTTGGAATTAAAAAATTGCATGAGAACACTTGGGCATAAATTGCACTTAAGCACTAAAGTAGAAAAGATTTCAATTTATCCTTTCCTTGGAATTAAAAATTTGCATGAGAACACTTGGGCATAAATTGCACTTAAGCAGGCACATAGGAGCATGAGGTAATCATGAAGATATATAAATTGATTTTTCCATTATTCTTATCTTTGATTTATTTTTGGTTAAAGATGATTTTTTATTTATTATTTTAAATATTTGAAGATATTATCATTGTGTAATGAGTTTGACTCAAAAACTACATAGACCTCCTATTATTATTGAATAAAATTTTGTGAATAGAGTTGTTTTATGAGGGAAAATACGTATGCAAAGAAAATGACTCTTTTTGTGATATAGATATTTTCAATTTTTTTTAGGGCAGAATGAAATCTCCTATTACGTTAGAGTTATAAGGTTGAAAGGAATTTGTTCTTTTTTTTTTAGTGTGTCAAAAGTATGTGATAACCATCGTTCGTTATATTATTCATGACATATACTGAGTGGTGGTTCCATGTATGACTTGAGTCATTTTGTTTAATAAATAGAATGGTGCATATTTATAAATAAGACTGGGCAATGTATTCCTTTTACGCGAATGTTTATAAGGAAAGATGAGCACGATAATAACTGCACATTTTTGTTTTGATTATTTTTATGCTATTCTAAGGTGGAAATAAATGCAACGTGTTTCTTAAAGCATTTTTCTTCAGCCTACTTTTGTTTAAGCAAGGTCGATAATAGCATGTCCCCATGCTGCTGCTTAGCTTATATTTGCTAGCAACAACTGCTCAACTTTTTGTGGAGCTGGTGGCCCCATGGATGATAATGTTTCCTACTTAATTTTAAGTAGTATTTTAAATATTATTTTCAAAATAAAATTTTAGTCATTTTTATTGCAAATAAATCTGAAAAAAAAATTGTAGGCAAATAAAAAGGAGATAAGGAAAAAATTGTGAAGATGTGTCACTTTTTTCAATAAGCCTTATTTCTAGCCCCCCTTTTATCCCACAACTTATTTTCATTTGCTAAAAAGTAGCCGCTCCACAAAAATAGGAAAAGATTCTAAATTTTCCTTTTCCCAAGTTTTTATTTTGCATGGGAACACACTACTGCTTAAATTTAGGCTTAAAATTCATTTAAGCAGCAACATGGGGACATGATATAAATGGTGGCTGTGCGTTTTTAGAGAATAGGTTGGAGTCAGGTGTTATGGTGGATATTGCGGTATAGAGGAAGTGTTTAAAAAATAATAAAAATCATTTTTTAATGGTATGCGATTTTTCAGTCTCCCGTGTTGAATAGAGAAGGGAGATATGACATATATGGATGGGGGTTTTTGATGGAATTATTTTTTTGTGAAGAGGTGCAGGTTTATGATCAGTGTTGTGTGTTACTCCTTAGTGTGTGGAGCAGAGTCTTGTGGAGTGGAAGTAGAAAATTTTGTAAGTTTTGGACAGAGTGTTGTTCTCTGATAAAACACATCAGATATATATGTCTTTTATGTATTGATCATGTTGATAGGATTGAGTTTTGAGTTTTGAATTCTTGATTCTTGTGTGTTGAATACAGAGCTTTTGTGCATGTTCCTGGTCTGGTGTGCAAAAACAACAGAATGACTGCAACTTAGATGATTGGTATATCACTGGGAATTTTATATATTGACTGTGGGAGTATTTTGTTTCATGTTTGATTGTGGCTCAAGTATTATCAAGTTCACATCTTAAATTTTTTTAATTCATATTGAAACATCTTATCCTATGGTAAATCATGCACATTCTGTTGGGCTTTGAAGGAGAAATCAATTGCAGGAAATTATAATTTCTAATTTAAGCATTTTATCCATAACAACATATTCTTACAGTAGTGAAAGAACAATGGATTCATTGAAGAACTTCATCATAGTGTTGGCTAAATATTTTGCAAGTCACTAAGACTACAACTTTGCAAAATGTATCTTTTAGGCAGCAGTATGTGAGATTACTCTTTCCTCTCACCAATAGGGGAGGCTCCCTTCTTACTGCAGGTGGCTTCAAGTAAAACTCAATTGTAACACATGCAGTTCTCCTTGCTATAGTAATACTGGTGGCTCAAGGAATGACTTAAGAACACTCCTTTAAGACATCAGTTGATTTTATCTAAAGATGAAGTAATATAAGAGCTTAAAGTCTCTTATCCTTCAAATAATCACTCTAATTTTGGAAGTACAAGAAAGCTCAAAGTCTTCCCTCGAACACCCTCTAACTAATTTAAGATTCCAACACTGAAGCCCAAAGTCTTCAGCTTTGAAATGTTACAACCACTACTTTCTATAATAACCCCGATCTTCTGAAGTACAAAATCTTTAAAAAACATGGATTAAAAGTGCTCCGATGATATAAACAAGAAAAATATTTAATCTGAACAAGGATCAATGAGCGCAACATAAGAATACATCCATTAATGCTCAAGACAACAACACAAAGTCTGTCAATCTCTATTCCTTTATTCAAATGCTTAACTCTTTTACAACGAAACACAAAGTCTTCAGATTTCAAGAGTTTTGCCTATAGTTTACTTGCACACAACAAAAGATGAATATTTACAATGAGCTCCCCCATTTATATAGGAAAATAAGAGAGAAAAGTGGAGAAAAAATGGGAAACCCTTAACCACTTTGATTTATTCAATCCTTATCTATAACTAACTTTGACTTATTCAATGTTGCAAGACCTAATGTTCTTGCAGCATGATTACATGAGACTACTTTGCACGTGATACTATCACATGCAATTACATCTTTTTCTTACACTACATGTAATCTGTCAATTACAAATTACAAAATAAATAATGAAATACACAAAGTCTTCAGATTTCAAGAGTTTTGCCTATAGTTTACTTGCACACAACAAAAGATGAATATTTACAATGAGCTCCCTCATTTATATAGGAAAATAAGAGAGAAAAGTGGAGAAGAAATGTGAAACCCTTAACCACTTTGATTTATTCAATCCTTATCTATAACTAACTTTGACTTATTCAATGTTGCAGGACCTAATGTTCTTGCAGCATGATTACATGAGACAACTTTGCACGTGATACTATCACATGCAATTACATCTTTTTCTTACACTGCATGTAATCTGTCAATTAAAAATTACAAAATAAATAATGAAATACTCTAAGTGAGTGACAAGACACGACATCTATTTGCATCATCCTCTATCGATCTTCATGTCTCTACTGGATGCCTGATGACTGATGTGTTCTGGTTTGGTGAAAAAATCTCAAACCAAAATATGAAACTACATCTTTGATTCCTCTGCATCATAGTGGTGATTGCTGAGAAGCATCTTTGTATTATCATTTCAGTCTTGAAAGCATTCTATGCCCACAATCATTTCATCGCTCACCCCTTTCTTTGTATGGCTTCATCGTATAGTTGTTCCCTCTTCATATACTTCTGCAACCTTGGAATTCGTAATCCAATTTTTGAAACTTAATCACATGTTGGGAAGAACACCATATGCCGAATTTTGAAGAACCAAGTTTGAGGAAGATTGCTTTCTTCGTTTGCAACAGCATGGGAAGTACTTGGCTTCTTGCATTTGAATCTTCATTTGTTTGAGGGTAAAAACATACATCTCATAAAGGACACAAAAAGGTGGGCTTTTTTGACCTTTTTGCATATTTGAAGGATGGAATCCTTCTTTGATATGTAAGTATGGACATTATGAAAGAGGTGGGTTTTTTCAATCCATAATGCATATTGGGAAAAACTTAGTATTTTGGAGGCACTGCACATATGCGGACAACAAGCTTTGAATTTGATAAAATGAATACATTGATGCACATATGTGTTGTCGTAATTTTTGTTTTTTTATAAAATTAACGACGATACAAGATTTAATATTTTTGATTAAATTTGATATGGTTCTTTAATTGCTCTAAGTTTTTCATAATAAATAAATAAATTTGTTTATTTATTTGAAGTTTAGTCTTTTCTTTTTCTTTTTATTTGTTTCTTTTGTTTTATTTAAGTTTTTAATAATATATTAACAATATGTTATTCAAAAATCTTAAGTTCCTTTATTTATATTAAATTACATTGTTATCATATAATATGTAATTACATATAAATAATTTTTAACTTCCAAAGTTGCCTCCTGACGCGGAACTTTTACTCTTCATTACATATATGTAATGTTATGCGTCATAAGGATTAAAAGTTCCCTACGCTATAAGAAAGTGGACTTTTGTCTCACTTAACAAATGCGGCTGAGTGGAGAAGGTTTTTAATAGCGTTGCCTATATTATTACATTTAAAATGTAATACATCAGATTTTTAAACTCCTGATTATCTTTAGTGGCAGAGGTTTCTTATGGTGTTGTATTTTATATTACATGTGTAATAAGCATCTCACATTAAAATGTCTGCGCTTTGTTAAAGTGGCAGAGGTTTTATATTGCTTTGTTAAAACACAAAGTCTTTCAAAAGCCCTGACTTCCTTCAAAGATATCGTGCATGATATTTTCCAAGTCTTGCGGGATATATCAGAGTTTCAAAACTTTCAAAACACTTCCTACCACTGAAACTGGAGTTCCTCTACCGAGATCTTGGCATTAAACTCTGAGATTTTGGCACAGTGTCGAGTTAAAACTCCAGTTCAAAGATACCGCCGAGCTCAAACCTCTTGTTGGTCATTTGCGTGTTTCTATAGGGATGTTCCTTGATAAGTTGGGTTAGTTTTGGTGCAAAGGTCATTTTCATTAAAAATGTGACTATAATGATGATTTTGATGGTCATTTTTGCATAAGAAGTGATTTTCGTAAGGTTTTTAATCACCATTTTTTATTATCAAAATATGTGTCGCATTTGCTTTTAGATGGTTTTTATGTGTTTTATTGATTATTTATACCATGCCTATGGTTTTAAAATGACTTTCTTAGCAAAAATGTGATGGTTTTTTTACAAATTTTGAATTCTTGTCTCCATATATACTAGCAGCTATGGTTTTTATGATTTCTTTTTGGTTTTTATGATTTCTTTTTATAATCATACCAATGGCTGGATTATTGTTCAAAGTTTTTATGAACTCTGAAAATCTATAAATAAACAACAATTTCTACAAATGATGACTGGGATAGAATTTCTTAGCAAGATGCATCACAAAATATAAAAGATCTTCCAAGCATACTGTTGTTATGTAAGGTGCATGGGTAAAGAAGAATGTTCAAATCAAGATGTAGATATGCTGAGATAATGAAAGAAATCATCATGACTAGTGTTGCACAATGCAATCCCAATTTCAAAATCCAAGCCATAGCTAGTTAGAAATGTATAAAGAAAAAATCCTTGTTGATCAAAACTTTTCTTCCTAATATGTCTTATTGTGAATCCAAATGCTTTTTGCATACATATGGATCCTATGTTTAGAGATTCCCGCTGATAAAATTGCAACCATGGCTAAGGTTCGTGTATATTATTTTCAATCAAGAAAGGGTTGTTGTTGCAGTCATACGTCATTTCATGGAAGATTTGACTTGTTTTCATTAAAGAGCAGTTCTATCATGGAGTAATCTAAAAATCTGCAAGTTCTGAAAGCTCTACTATCTCCAAAAATGATGCTAAAAAGAAGAAAATTTGCAATCCTAACTTGATAAAACTTGCATACATTTGCCTTATACCAGCAATAGACATACCCATTATGGGCAAAGTTATGAAGTAAAGCTGCAACATTGTTGAAGAATGTGTCCTCATGCGTAGTTGTTCCCAAAAATGATGATTGTAAAAATCTCATCATATGCTATCTTTCACGAAACTCAATGTGCAATGCTTCCAAAAAGTTCCATTTGAAAGTTATCACTTTTTCTTGCGAATTGGAAGTTTATAGGTCCTTTGCATATACAACTACATGTTCTGCATGCGATGGAAGATGCAATCTTACCCAAAACCTCCAATGTCATTCCTTCCTTATTTCCAAAGTTGGGAGTTTTCATAGGTCCATTACATGAACTGTTTCATGTAATCAAAGATGTAACTATCCAAAAAGGTTCCTTGCTTTTCCATATCCCAAGGGGAACTTTTCATACCAACAACATGTTCAGAAACATGCTTTCATACTCAAAACTTCCACTATTGTCCTTTCCAAAAGGGGAAATTTTCATACCAGCTACATATTTAGTTACATGTAATGAAACATGCAGTCGCAAACAAAAATTCTACTCCTGACCTTTCCAAAAGGGTAACTTTTTACACCAACTACATTTTTGTTGCATGTAGTTGAATGCGCAGTCGCACCAAAAACTTCCACTATCAACCTTTCCAAAAGGGGAACTTTTCATACCAGCTGCATGTTCAATTGCATGTAGTCAAACATGCAGTTGCACCGAAAAATTCCACTACCAACCTTTCCAAAAGGGGAACTTTTTACACCAACTGCATATTTAGTTACATGTAATGAAACATGTAATCACACTGAAAAATTCCACTAGTATCATTTGTAACATGAAGGTTTTTACTTCAACTGCATTTTTTGTTGCATGTAGTTGAATGCGCAGTCGCATCAAAAACCTCCCACAATACCCTTTTTGAAGAAAACAATTCCCAAGTGTAGTCAGAACTTTTTGACCCGACTGCACAATGAACTACATGTAATATGTAGTTGCACCCAAAATCTCCTATTCCACTTAAGAAGTTTTTTACTTTTCTCATGTGGTAGGAAATTTTTTCCTCAACTGCATAAGTTGTTGCATGTTTGAACTACACTTGCACCTTCATCTACAATGCTCTCTAAAACCTCTGAATTGCATCCATGGCCCACCAAAAACAACTTTGTCACTTCAACTTTGTTTGAAGCCCAATTTGCACAATGATCTACCAAGTTTCAAAATCAAAGGTTGCAGGTGTTTATCCAGAGTCACAAGAAGCAACCATCAGGCACAAAGGAAAGATGGAATTCAAGTTTCAAGACTGATTCCAAGCAGGTGACAATAGATCAATAAGAGGGATCAAGAACTTCTTTCCAGTCATGGGTGAAAATAAAGATCACTGATGCCACCAAGTGTAGAAGTCAAAGTGTTATTTTCTGCAGATGTTCCCACCCACTCACAGATTTGAAGATTTCAAGCACTTGGCAATCTAGTGATAGAAAAATCTCTTTGATAAGAGATTGATGTAATAGGGGTCGTGTCTTGTCAGACACTTAGTTTATTTTTCATCATGCTTTCTGTAATATAGTTTTAACAAGATGCATGTAAAGCATAAAATAGTAATTGCATATGTAATCAAAACATGTAAAGAAAAAATTTGCAATTACATATTTCATTGCATGTAATCACATTACATAGGACTGTAATGTTGAATAAGTCAATTGTAGGTAGTTAGTTGTTGAATAAGTCTCGATTAGTTGGGCCTCTTCCACTTTTCGCTCTCAGCCCCTCACCTATAAATAAAGGAGGGTGCTCATTGTAATTTGAAGAATCTTTATGCATAGCAAGAAAACTCTGGTGAGACTATGCAAGTACAAACTTTGCTTTCATTTGTGCAAGCTAACTTTGAGTAAATAAAAAGCAGGTGTTTTTCAATATTTGAGTTGAGGGAGCTTGTGGATTTATTATTTGTGTTGCTATAAGGAGGATCTTGAACTCGATTTTGTATAGAATTTGCGCTATAATTGTCAATTGAAGTTAGTTATAGTGAATACATAGTCTTTGAGCTATGATTCATAACTTTATTAGAGATAGAGTAGAAGGTTCATATGCTTTAAGTCTTTGTGCTTATTCTATTGAATCTTGTAGTTTGAAATTATTGTGAGATAATATATAAGTCTTTGAGTTTGAGCTTGGGTATGTGCACCAAGATGGGGGACCAAAAAGGTGCCAAATACCTTTTTGGCCCCCATCCACACTTAGGGCACACGCCCTATGGTTTGGGCAATTCAAACCATAGGGCGCGCGTCCTATAGGGCGTGCGCCCTAATTTCTTTTATAAAGAGTTTGGGCAGCCACTTTGTGGCTTATTTTTCTTCTTCAAAGTTGCGGCTTGCTATTTTTCTCTTCATAACAGCGTGTACGTGATTCATTGTGAGGTTTTCTCCATCAAAGTGAAGCAAAAATGGCTCCATGACGTCAACAAGGTCAACCCAGAAGAAGAGGTAAGTGATTGTACAACCATGAATGCTATTTGTTTTGAAATTTAGGTTTAATTTTTAGTTTTTCTTCAAATTTGATTGTGAAATTCTCTTGTCTTAAATTTTATGTTTAATTAGAGTTTTAAAATAGATTTTCTTTTA
>MU226361.1:129036-140062 GCA_018584345.1 Thuja plicata | reverse complement strand
AAGACTTTGTGCTTCAGGAAATCGGGGTTACTATAGAGAGTAGTGGCTGATATACTTCAAGGACTGAAGACTTTGGGCTTCAGTATTGGACAATAGATTAATAGAATACTTATTTGAGGTAAGGACATGAGACTTTAAGCTCATTATATCACTTCATCTTTAGATAAATCAACTGCTCCCTCGTTTGATTGTTCTTAAGTCAATCATTGAGTCACCAGTATTGCTGTTGCAAGGTGAACTGTATGTGTTACAGTTCAGTTCTACTTGAAGCCACCTGCAGTAATAAGGGAGCCTCCCCTATTGCTGAGAGGAGAGAGTAATCACACATACTACTACCTAAAACACACGTTTTGCAAGTTGTAGTCTTAGTGACTTGCAAAATATTTATCCAACAGTTTTTGGCGACTTTGCTGGGAATTTGAAACACATTTTTATTACAAGGTTGATAATAAGTTCACTTAACAAGACTTTGAGCTTCTATTTGAGTTTCTCGTCCTAGAGAAGCAACGGAGGACTTTGTGCCTTTAATGGACACTTTGCTTCTTTACACATTTTTGTTGTTTTAGTCTATTACCAATTTCACTTTGCAATCTTTTTCTGAAAGAAGAGAAAAGGGTTAATCGTTTGTTCTATGGGAGAGAACTAAACAAAGTTCCATCCAAGATATTTTGTAAAGGGTTTCTACTAGGAACGCGATACGCATTCGAAAGCCTCATGTTTTCGTTTGAAGTATGCTTGTGTCGTATCCATTGTAATTATTTTGTCATTTTGTTATTTCTTGTACTTTTTCAAGCTTTTACCTAGGACATGTAAATGGCCCATGGTCCTTGGGGAAATGCTTTTGGTCCATTGAATCTAGCTCTACCTCTACATGCTCTTCCTGATGGCTCGCGGAAGAATTTTCCAAAGTCCTCCAGAAATGGACAACACCCTGATGAACATATTGCTGCTTTTTACATTGCGTGCAGTGTTATTGGTGTTGAACATGAGGATTTGTATGTGAGGCTGTTTGTGGAAAGTCTCCAAGGTGTAGCTGCTGATTGGTTTTATCATCTTGCACCACAAACCATCACAAACTGGGCTACTCTCATAGCCAAGTTTGAAGAAAGGTTCAAGCCGCTTGAAGATGCCTATGCCCTGTTGGCCCAACTCACTTAGTTGAAGAAGGCATCCAACGTACCCATGCGAGAATTTGTGGCTCATTTCAACAAGTTGACACGAAAGATTCCAGTTGTTGCTCAGCCTACAACTGCAAATTTGAAGTGTTTCTTTGTCAATGCTCAGATTCCTGAAGTCAGTTTTCTATTAAGAAGAGAAACTCCTTCTACTCTTGCAGCTACACAGACATTGGCCATTGGAATTGAAGATGATCTTATTATTGCTGGGTAGATAAGAATTGAAGCAAATGGGTTTGAAAAAAGTTATCTTTCTCCTGATTCATTTTCTTCCACGACAAGGACGGATCCTGCAGTGCAGAGGTAAGCAAATGAGTTGCTTTCTCTCAAAAAGCAAATAGCTCAGGGTATGTTCTTCGTTCCTCATGAAGATGTACCAAGAAAGCCTCTTCTAAATGTTGGTCATAGTTCTGCTGATGAGAATCAACAAAAGTTGGCTTTATCACCAAAGAAGCTTGCTATTGAGGCACCATCAGTGAAGGCAACAATAAAGAATCCTGAATCTGAGGAAAGTGATCTTGCTATACTCTTCCAAGAAAAGGAAGAAGACATAGCTGGCGACTCTTATTTCTGGTTCATGCAGTCTCAGAAAGCCATTAATGAAAATCAGAAAGATGCAACTCGTTCTTCTGATGCTCAAGTGAACAAAGACAATCATGTCATTAGACATGAAAATATGGACATCCATGAAGGTTCCAGTCAAGTTAAAAAGGATGCATTTGTTTTTGGTCATGAATTTGAACAAGTTTTGCATGAAATATCTACCCTCGAACTTGATGAAGATCATTTCATGTCTACTATAGAAAAGTTTTGTTCAAATCTAGTTGATGATTCCCCTGAATTTGAAGTTTGTGAACAACATACTAAAGGATGTTTTGTAGTCATGTATTCATCTAAATTGCATGAAGGGAATCATTTGGAGCATGACGTGATGATGGTTGATGAACCAGTTACTCAAGTTGCAGCTGACAAGAAGAGTTCACAATTTGTTCGATCAAGGGGATGTCCCATATGACATCTCGCTTGGTTGGAGGCTAACGGAAAATTAGATGTTCCACCTGTACTTGAGCATGAAGATACAATTGAGGAAGGGGCTAAATAAGCATTTACAGTTCAGCAAAAACATTCTGAATTCATGGTCTCATATTGGAGTAGCAGTACATATGACTCATTCCAGGAAGGTGAATTTGTTCATCTCTTCCAAGAGGTGTTGTATCAAGCATTGGAATCATTGCTCCAGCTGTTTGTGTTTCATGGTTACAAAGTTGCATGTGAACATGCAAGGTACTGCAAGCTACTAAAAAAAGGTAGCTATTTTGTTGAGCCAGTAAATGGTTTCATCTGACAAGTTGCAAAGTTGGCTAGTTTTAAATAGGTAGATTTTCTTTGTTTTCAATAAGTGCGCTTGCACAGTTTTGTGTTTTGTTTTTAATTAGGTGCTTTGTGTCAGTCGCGTCATCCATTTGTTTTGTGTTTTTGATGCTTGACTTTGTAGTCCAATGGATACTAAGGCACTTGGAGATTCTGGATTCTACATTCCTCGTTGTTTCTAAGAACAAACGAGCTACCTTCCGCCATCAGAGCTAGTTGTTGTCTATAATTTTAAATTTACAAAATTAAGACGACACTACGAAAATTTAATTTTTCGTAAATGAATTAAGACACTTATTTAAATAAATACATATTGCATAGTATAGTATATATATTATGTAATTTATAATTTATTTAAATATCACATGGTTTTAATATGCATTTTAAATATGTTAAGCATATTTAAAACTAAAACAATCCCAAAAACATTCAATGGTCGGGCCTTTTTATTTTACATTGTATATCGAATGCATATAACATATGTCAGTTTAAAAAGTCGTCTTCTCTTCTTAAAAATTCATGAATCATCTTAATGCTGGAGGCGTCACTTTTATAAGTGAATGCATAAGGTTATTAACACGTGGCACATATCTTAGAAGGGATGGTGTCGTTTTTTATTATATTGACATTTTGTTTTGCATGTAATGAATCACATAAAGCCCGTATATTATAAGCTTTGTCTTTTAATATATATCGCATAACATATGAGCTGGCATATATTTCATTTCGAATAGCATATACAAACCCGCGGTTTCATTCTAATACGGAGGGCGCTGTTTTAAAAGGAGAAAGCATATAATTTGAAGTGCTAAACCAATGTATGTGTTTTTTCCAAAGTTCACGAAATATATGTTATTGGTCTTCATAAAAACAGTGGCTTATTACTTTGCACAAAACGCGTCGTTTTCATATGCTAAAGCATATGTGTTTTAAAGACAAAAAAAACACATCTTTCTCTTGCAAAGGCCCATTGTTTTGTTTAAAAACTATATGACATCGTTTTATATGAGTATGACATGTCTTTATATATCAAAATATATGCCTGGGATCTTCCAATTAAAACCCACGACTCATTCTTCTAAAACACTAAGGCGTTGAATTTGAATGACATGGCATATGTTACAAAGAACAGCCTCACGGTTTCATTAAAAGAATATGGCATTGTTTTTGACTTGGGAGGCATGTTTTGATTGTTAAAACATATGCATAAAAGACTTGTTAAACATAATATTAATATGGCGGTGTTTTTCATTGGATATGCATGGATGCTTTCATCAAAACATTGATACTCCTCCATGATGTGCTACGTAAATCTTCAAGGAGTATGGTGGAGTCTTTAGAACCATTTGCACCCATAATTTACTGCGGTTTTAGCTGGAGCTGCTTGCTGTGGTGTCATTAAAAATTTTGACTCTTTCTTCCCTATTCAATACATGCCATAAATCACTGCAGTTAAGGTAAGTTTGCACTTAGTTTTCAAAAAACATTTTGCTTGCTTTTTCAATTTCGAAATGCATTTGAGTCATTGAATGTAATGAATGAGCAAGAGATTGAAATCAGTAGGGCACGTATGGTTGAACTTTTCCTTTGCATGCTGATTTTATGCAAATCTTGAATGAAAAATAGAAATTTGGCATTTCTTTTTGTGACTCATGAACTTGCATAAAGAATTTGTCAAATTTATTTGTCTATTTATCCCTTCTCTTCTCCTCTCAAGCTGAAATTTGAAATCATCATTTTCAGAATTTTATTTCTCTTGCTTGAGTAAAAATTTTGTAGTTATTTCCCTTTGCATTTAAGAGAAGGTTTTCTTTCTTGTTTCTCTTTGCATTTTCCTTTCATGTTCTCCTTGTCTTTACATTTCCATATTTTTCTTCCATTTTCTTTTAAGTTGCATATAAGGATGTCATCCTCATATGTAGTCGGGATTAAAAACCCCGTTCTTGGTGGCGACTTTCCAAAATGAAGGAGAAGAGACCAAGTGCTGCTCCATATGCAAAGAAGTTTAAAAAAAAAAACTCACTATTTGGCCTCAAATGCAAGATGCAACAAAAAAGCTCACCTTTTTCATATTCCCATTTGAAAAAGAAGTGAGAATGCTTGCTGTCCCATATGCTTTTGAAAATCTCACCTTCATCTTATGAGATGCAAATGATATTAAAAAACCCACCTTCCATAAACTCAAAGCTTGTTATTCATTCATATGCAGTGCTACAGAAAAACCCCGTCCTTCATCTTTCTCCCACACACTTGCAAGATGTATCAAGTTTGTTCTACCCCTCAAGGATGCAAGTTCTTGTTGTAAGATGAAGAAAGATTTTCTAATGTTTTTCCCATGATGCAAGGATAAAAAGCCAGATCAACCATGCGATGAAGCCGGACAGGGAGGTGGAAAGTGTGAAATGATTCTAGGCATAGAATGCTTTCAAAACTGAAACAGAAAGACACAAAGATGCCTTAGTGATCACCACTATGATGCTAAACAATCAAGGATAGAGATTCACATTCCAGTTCAAGATGTTTTCACCCAACCAGAACACATCACTCATCAGGCGTCTTGTTGCAGCAAGAAAACTCATGATAGAGGATGACGCAAATAGATGTCGTGTCTTGTCAGACACTTAGATGCTTTCATTATGCATTTTGTAAAAGTGTAGAATCTTTGACAGATTGCACAGAAATATGTAATTGCATGTGATAGTATCACATGTAAAGTAGTCTCATGTAATCATGCTGCAAGGACATTAGGTCCTACAACATTGAATAAGTCAAAGTTAGTTAGTTAGAGATAAGGATAGAATAAGTCAAAGTGGTTGAGGGTTTCCCCTTTTTTCTCCACTTTCCTCTCTCCTCTTTTCCTATATAAGGAGGGGGGGCTCATTGTAAAGAAGGATCTTTTGTTTGTGCAAATAAACTATAGGCAAAACTCTTGAGTTCTAAAAACTTTGTGTTTCATTGTAAGAGAGTTAAGCATTTGAATAAAGGAATAGAGATTGACAGATTTTGTGTTGTTGTCTTGAAAATCAATGAATGTATTCTTATGTTGCATTTGTTGATCCTTGTTCAAATTGAATAGTTTCTTTGTTTATATCATCGGAGCATCTTTAATCCAAGTTTTCTGAAGACTTTGTGCTTCAGGAAATCGGGGTTACTATAGAGAGTAGTGGCTGATATACTTCAAGGACTGAAGACTTTGGGCTTCAGTATTGGACAATAGATTAATAGAATACTTATTTGAGGTAAGGACAGGAGACTTTGAGCTCATTGTATCACTTGATCTTTAGATAAATCAACTGCTGCTTCGTTTGATTGTTCTTAAGTCAATCATCGAGTCACCGGTATTACTGTTGCAAGGTGAAATGTATGTGTTACAGTTCAGTTCTACTTGAAGCCACCTGCGGTAAGAAGGGAGCCTCCCCTATTGCTAAGAGGAGAGAGTAATCTCACATACTGCTGCCTAAAACACATGTTTTGCAAGTTGTAGTCTTAGTGACTTGCAAAATATTTAGCCAACAGATGGTGCAGAAAGGACCGTTTGTGGTTTTTCTTAAAACTAACAATATGCAGGAAAGAATTCTCAAAAAGGGTTTTTGGAACATGGGACAATCTCTGTTTAGGGCTTTTCCTTGGTCACCCAATGATAATTTTGAAAATCTGATTGCTAGATCTTCTCCCTAGTGGGTTGAAATTAAAAATGTCCACCCAGAATTCTGGCCCTTTATCCCTCAGATTCTGAAACCTCTAGGTTCGGTCCTGCAAGTAGAGGATTCCAGAGTTACCCTCCCACATTTGAATGCTACGGTTCTCATTGCCCTAGAACTGGAAATTGACTTCCCTGAGATGATTTCTCTTGATCTTGAAGGGATTTCCTTTGAATGGGAAATTATGCCTCTTGGTAACCTGGGTGCATGCTTTCACTGTAAGCTTAACGAACACACGAGGAGAGAGTGTCCCTCTCTTTGGAATATTCAAAAAAACTTTGAGGTTGTTGTTAATAATAAAAATGATGGTATTAATAATAATTTGGAGAACCTTACGAATAATAGTTCTCAGAATTCCTCTGATTAAGGAAAAGGGCACTGATAACATTCATAAGCAAGATAATATGGTTAATATTGACTGTGATATTGCTGAGAAGAAATTTGTTTCCCTTTCAAACTCACTTTTTGAAGATGAATTGGAGATTATTCTTGCTAAAAATGGTCCAGATAATAGGCATCTATCCTCAACCGATTGTTAACCAGAACATGGTAATTGTCTTAACATTAATGAGCATAACAAGAAAGATGATAATAACAACAGAAAAAATGCCCAACAAATTGCTCTAGAGGGCATTAAAGAGAAAGCTACGACTTATAGGAAGCTTCAGGAGCCATCTTTAGACCAAAGCAAAGTTTCATCTGAAGTCATGGAAAATCTAGAGGATGGTAGTAACAGACAAATTGTCCCATATGAAACTTCGGGTGACATGGTGATAGAAACTGGAGAACAATTTACTGAGGTTCTTAGTAAAAATGCTAAAAAGAAAAGGAAGTTAATAGAGAGACATTCTTTATCCAAGAATAAAGACAAGGGAAATAAACAACATCACACTGAAATGCCTGAATGTTTTACTTTTAACAGACTGTGCAACCGCAGAGAAGTACCCTCTCAAACTGTTTGTAATGATGATGCACATACATAGCTGGAATGTTCGTGGTCTTGAAATGCCAGAAAGGAAATACATTGTCAGAAAGTGGTGTAATGGATTACAACACAAGGATATCATCTGTCTACAAGAAACCAAGGTTGTAGGATATCATGCCTATAACACGTTGAAATTCCTATGGGACAAGGCTATGTGTCTGTTTACTAATCATGACAAGGGTAAAGGGGGGACTGTATTTCTTATCAGTCCTAAATGGACTAAGAACTTTGAGGGAGAAGGTTCATCTCCTTGCCAGAGAGCACACTGGAATATTTTCAAAATTAAGGATAAGGTGACAGGAATATGCAATATTTATGCAGCAAATGAATACAAAGACAGAGCCATATTTTGGGATTGGCTTTCTAATAACCTACCCAGGGCACATTGGATATTTGTGGGAGATTTTAATATGACCATGTGGGGGCACTACTCAGAACTGGAAAGGTAATGAATACCTTTTTTGGGCCAGTTTTAAAAGGAGGTTTAATCTGAGGGATCCTATGGAAACAAAGAAGATTGATTGAAGGGGCGTTTGGTATACACGGTGTAATAATCAGGCTGGAAAACAGAGAGTATACTGTAGATTGGACAGAGTTTATCTTGATTATGTTCTTTTTGCTGCCTCTCATGACTCTAAAACTTACCCTGTTAGAGTCTCTCCGGCCAACCTTTCTGATCACTCTCCTATCTATTGAGCTTATTATTGATTCTCTCCAGAAGATAAATCATGGGATTCGCAAGGGAAACTTTATAAATTAAATGTTTCCTTACTTCAAGACCAAGACACTTATGATGCCACCAGAATGGTCACTTGCTTATCTAAATTCAGCAGTGGATTTTCCTCCCCAGAGAACAGTGGAATCACTTGGTAGAAGTTTGGAGGAAAATGTTTCAAACTATTGGTAAGAAGCTTGCTATGGATAGAAGACATAATGAAACCAAATGTTAGAGGAAACTCAATGAGATTGAGGAATTGTTGTAGAAAGAGGGACAAAATGAGCAATTAGAAAAAGAGTTAGTCACCACCAAAAATGAATGGAGAAGATATCAGAATTATGATATAAGGGGCAAAAAGTTAGAGCCGGGATGAATTGGCTCAAGGATAGAGATAGGGGGACCAAATACTTCTTCAACATCATCAGGGAAAAACAAAAGAGGGAGCTCATTGAAGAAATATAAACTAGCTCGGGCTTGTCCAGAGATAATAAAGAGATACTGGGTGTATTCCACTAATTCTATAAGGAGTTATTTACTTCTGAATATGATCTCAACAGTCACAGAGCTTTGGATGAATGTGTGAAGCTTATCCCAAATAAGATTAATAAAGAAGACTACAAGATGTTAAAGAAGAACATTAGTCTAAAGGAAATTGATGAGGCTATTGGAGCTATGGCCATGGAAAATCTCCTGGCTTAGATGGGCTGCCTATTGAATTCTATAAATAAAATAGTGAGTGGATAGGCCAAGAATTATTAGAGGTATATGAAGAGGCTTTTGACAAAGGTACTTTGGGAGAGAAGATCAATAGGGGCATTATAAAACTACTACCCAAGGATGGGGATAGGTCGCAGGTTAAAAATTGGAGACCTATTACATTATTTAATCTTTCTTACAAAATCATTACTAAAGTCTTTGTGAGGAGGATTGCTAATATCATGGGAAAAATCATCTCAACTACTCAAATTGGGTTCATTAAGGGAAAATTTATTTTTGAGAATCTAATTACCAGTTGGGAGGCCATGAATTGGACTCAGAGTGATGGTCAGAATGCTGCTATGGTTCTTCTGGATTTTGAGAAAGCGTATGACATAGTGGAATGGCTTTTTGTGATCAAAATGCTTCAAGCATTTGGTTTACCCCCTTATTATTTCAAATGGATCTCAATCTTATTCAAAGACTCATCTACAGTCATAGAAGTGAATGGAAAAATCTTTGAACCTATATTGCTCCAAAGATCTATTAGACAGGGATTCCCCCATTGTCCCGTCTTTGTTTGTCATTGCTACTGATGCTCTATTCTACATTCTTAGAGCTGCTGAGCTAGGCCCTCCTGTACGAGGTATAACCTTACCTAATGGGGAAGAGTCGGTTAATGCACAGTTTGCAGATGATACTGCCCCGTTCCTTGAACTCTCCCCTGGTAATTTTGATAACACCATGAATAGACTATAGTACTTCTATTTGGTAGCTAGCGCCAAGGTTGCTCCTCACAAATCGACTATGCTCAGGCGGAATGAGATTTCTCCAGATTGGTTAACTTAGAAAGGGTGGTTGTGGAATGGTCCTAATGCCATAGTCAGATATCTTGGCATCCCTTTTGCAGTTGAACCTAATCTTAAGGATATGTGGCAGTAGATTTACTACAAAATTGAGAAGAAACATTTAAAATGGCAAACTCACATGTTATCTCTGGCTGGAAGAGTGCAGGTTGTATAGAAAGTATTGGCATCCCATGCTATTTACTATGCTTCATCATGGTTGTTTACTAAATATTAGAACAATAAACTTGATGAAATTCTAAGAGACTTCTCGTCGTCTGATGGCACGGGGAAAAAGAAATGACATTGTGTTAGATGGGATTGGTGTTGCACTCCGAGGAAGTTTGGGGGGCTTGGTCTTAAAGATTTGCAAGCACATGGGTCAACCCTGGCAACTAAATGGATTATGAATAGCCTAAATGGAGATGAACCCTGGAAGGTTTTGGTTAGGAATACTATTCAAAAATCTACCATCAAAAAAGGTAAAAAGTGGAATAATGTGCCTCTTGCTGATATTGTGTTTGGTCAGTTTGATATGAAATGTTTTGGTTCCAAGGTTTTTGCTTCCATTTGGAAGGCATGGACTCAGGTGAGAGTTTTGCTTTGCTCTAAAAATGCTATTGGATGCTCTCCTACATTCTCTGTCTCTGACAGATCTATTTTGTGGGGAATATACGTTAATAATAGGCCATTGGCTCTCACTTAAGGCTACTCTATTAGGGCTTGGAATAACAAAGGCATTGCTCTTATTCGTGATGTTTTGATTGACAACCGATTGAGTAGTTGAAAGGAAATTAGAGACAAATTTGGGGTTCCCCTGACTCAAAAAAAGACATACTCAATGATTTCTAAAGTTGTTGGTCTCTTTTTTCCTGGTAAAATCCTTGATAATAACTAGGCTTTTAACCATATCAAGTGGACTGATGCTGGTTTGTTATTTAGTGCTTCTACCAAATCTACCAAATCTATTTATAATATGTTGAAAGATGATATTCCATTTTTGATAGAATTAATCATAGTTGGGGTTTTCATTAGTTGGCTTCTAGATTGCACCATGTGTTTGATTTGTTTTGGCACTCCAATGTGGAACCTAAAAAATTGTGCTTCAAATGGATTTTGATTCTTAAAAAGCTTGTTGTGGGATCCTGTTTGTGAAGAAACTGATGAAAGATCAGATTCACAGAACCCGAATACACCTGCATGCAAATGACCTAATACAAAGATGAAGTACAAATACGAAAAAGCATAACACAGAAGTTGCTCAGAGAGTGAGAGCAAAAAATCTTAACTGCCTTAATGAAAGAGAAATACAAAGTTCGACCTTATAAAGGTGAACAAACCCTAAAGACTAAAAGCTAGGATGCGCATTATTAATTAATAACTAATTAATGATGCACCTAAGAGAAATCATAAGCAAAAAGAGTAATAATACTCTAACACCCCCCCTTAAGCTGAACGCAGGGAGAAAGCAGACCTAGCAAGACTAAGAAAGCAAGAAATGGGTCCCGGCAACAAGGCCTGATCAGGTACCCAGT
>MU226361.1:103297-114340 GCA_018584345.1 Thuja plicata | reverse complement strand
TAGGGTCTGAGAGTAGCCCTAAGAGACTCAAGAGTGAGTCTAGAGAATCCTGAAGTAAAGAGGATTCCAAGTGAGATTCCTAGCGTAGAGTGGGAATTTCAGAGAGTTAGGTGACCTCCCCATCAGAAGGCTTGAGCTTTTAAGAAGAAAGAGGTGAATTTGCAGAAATTGAAAAATTAGAGAGAAATTCTGAAGAGAAGTAATTCTAAAGAGGATTGGACGAATTCAAGAAAGAGACATGAGAATTTTGGAGAGAGAAAGGATTTTTAGAAAGAGAAATATCAAAGAGTTTTTGTGTTATATTTTAAATTTCTTGCACAATTCTTATGTCAATTATTTTATTTTGCAGGAGGAAGAATTCTAGTTCTAGATGTTCAAGGGAAACATTCAAGTCCAAAATTTTAGTTCCAATGTTGAAGGCATCCAAGTTTCTAGCAATCCAGTTCAAGGCATTCAAGGTTTAGGACTTCAAAGATCAAAGTTCAAGTACATCTTGAATTTCCTCCAGAAACCCAAGATCGAAAGTTAGAAGGTCCAATCTATTTCAAGAAGATGAATCCCCAAGAAAGTACATGTAAGGAAGGAAATGATCAGAGGGAGATAATTTCAAAAGAAGTAATCGAAGATGGATCTGGGTTGCAAACTAATGCAGTTAGAAAATACTCGAGTCTCCATGGCACCCAACATGCTAACATGGCACCGAGTCATCTCCACTATCTAATCAAAGGTCTCCAAATCAAAATTCATTGCATTTAAGGAGGAGAATCCTCGATTGACTATTTTGGGGTGACAACATTTAATGCATAGTGGGCATTCATTTCAGCCCACTCTCCTGCTGAGTGGACTTACATAGTGGGCATTTATTACCCCACTAAGAAAGTGGCTTTCTTATGATTGGTCCATGTGAACCCACCTATTCATTATAGATTCTCTTTCCTAGCCCTAACCCTAATTAGGGATGAGGAGGCAAAATCTGGGCTGTTGATTTATTTTTAATCCTAGCCACCCATTGTAATTTGAGACCTATATAAAGGGTTCACTTCTCATTTGTAAAGGAGCAAATTTTGAGATTGTTGCTAAGAGCTACCAAGATAATAAAGTCTTCATTGTTGATTTCATGGTGATTACTTGGAGTATTTTGTTGCTTGCATGGTTTCATTGTTCCCTCACTTGGAATAGATTGGTTTTCAAGTACTTAGATAAATGCAATTGATAGTGTTGTTATGGTGAAATCATCTTGCTCATATATTTTGTTCTTAGGTGATTCCTAAGCATAGTGTAAGGTTGGTTTTGATCCCTTATGTGAATGTTTTACTTCTATCATTCATGTACATTGTTTTGATGGTGTTCATTGTGATATGAAAATTATTTGCACAACCCTTGAAAATTGCAATAGCTTTGTGTAGTTATTGAATTTGGCCAAGAAAAGTTTGGTAGATTTAATCGTAGCAGTATTCATCTTTCAAGTTCTTAGGATTAGAATAGATCTATCAACCCTACTCTCATTTACTTTCAACATATATCGTGAAAAACCCCCAAAAAGTATTTTCATTGCTATATCATCTAAAAGCTCCCATAGCTAGTATTATCTGAATCATTTTGAGAACAAGTACGTAAGTCCCCTCGTGATACCAACATATCGCATCAACCATTGAGCTTCTCCATAGTCAAGAATCGACATAAAAGAAGCTTGGAGTCAATTGTATGACCTTTCACAATCTTAGCATACACATGATTTTTCTCAAGAGAGGATAAGATATCTCAATATTTTATTCTACTATTGGTACGATTATAAAACACCCATCAACATGATCATGACTTGGATGCTTGTGATGTCAATTTGGAGGCTAGTTAAAACAAAAGATGGAGGAATTTCCACCATTTCAAGTCAGCTTCTCACCTTGAGATGATGTTCTGCATGAGAAGCATTTTTGGCATTTTTGGTTTATATTTTCCGTGTTGATTTCTTTGTTGATGTTGACAATTTTGAAGAGTGCATATATTGTGAAGGTTAAGTTTTGGAGACAAGTTTGGGACTTGGTGTTGAGCTCAATATGGATTGTTGTCTAGCAAGCTTCAGAGTATATGATCAAGAATTAAACCTTTTCACGGTCATTAAGCAATGATAGAGATTTCTCATATCTCTTAGGGATCATTGTTGAATAATTCAACACTTTGTGATTCGAGAGTTTGGGACTGAGAGCTTAAAAACACAGTTTGCAGCTACACCTTTCCGAGGGTCAAGAGACAGCTTGATGAAGCCCCGATTAGTTTAGAATTTGTTTCTTCAGGAGAAGATTTTCTCAAAATATATATTCATGTTATGTAATTAACATGTTTTGTTATGTAAGCCTTAAGGAGCGTTCCTTAGGGCAAGGTGAATTTGATATTTTTACAATCAATGTACTAAAGGGGGGAATTTTGGCATAATTACATTGCTATCGCTGCAGTTATAGTGTAATTGTTGTTCAGTTACTTTCAACTGCTTTCAACTATTGTTTGCACAGAACGTTGAATCGGTACCCTTACCTTGTAATGGATTATCAACCACTTACTACTTTCAGTGCCCAAACCTCAAAGGAAGGCCTATTAGCAGACAACTCAAAGGAAGGCCTATTAGCAGACAACTCATAAGAGGATGGACAACTTTTCTCATAATTGGTGTTGAATTGATTTAGAGATTTTCCTTCAATAGTATTTATAATAACTTGGTCCCTTATCTCACCGATGTTATGCAACAGAGCTCTGCCATTGCTGCTAAGAATGTTATTGTTTGGTAAGGTGTTGCATCCATGCTTCCCCTTCTTGGAGATTTTCTTTCAAATACTTATTTGGGTTGGTACCGAGCCATTATTTTATCCTCTATGGTCTATCTGCTGGTCTATTTTTATAAAACTCAAGAGCCTTGAGATTATGATAACTGCTATTCCGATGGTTTAGTCACTTGTAAAGAATATAAAGAAGACAGTTTCTTTTCTATACAAGTAAATACACGGCATAAAACATATAGTGCTGGTTAGTTTCTTGTGTACCGAACACTTTCCTTAATACATTTTGTTTGAGTTTACATGAATTTTACAATTTGATTGAACATGTGATCACAGAATTCAGCCCATCTAGGGACACACTGGGTGTATGTCCCTTATCTCACATAATATCATGATTTAGAACTGTGTATATAATTCAATAAGGATAATCACAAATAGATTTAAATGTACTATATGTGTCGTATAATCTTCATACCCAGATTGCAGGGCTGAGTTTATAGTCTGCTATTTCTTTATAATTGTCTTGTTCTCTATTTTCGATGATTTAATGTGGGTTTGATAGGATGACACTTAAATGATTGATGTTTGAACGATGAATTGATTGATTTGATAGACATTTGATGATTGATTTCTGATTCCAAGATGTGAATTGATTGATGATGATTTAATTGCTTGTTTATTCACTTTGTTGAATTAATCTTTACTAATTGATAGATTGTTTGATTCAACCTTTTCTTATTCATACATTCCTTGAATTTGTGATGCATTGATGAGTAATTATGCATTAATGTTTGCAAGTGAAAGGCTCACCACCTTTCATAAGATTTGAGTCACCACTTTTCATTGTTGCCTTTGAGAATAATATTTTATTCTCCCAATTTATCTCCCTTTTTGATGTCAACCTCTCAAATGAAATCTTCACCCTTTTATATCTTCCAATATGAGGGGGAGTCACACCCCTTCACCATGTCTACACCTTTGCAATGGTCACAACCTTTCAAAATTACCAACCTTTGGGAGAGTCAATCCTTCACAACCTTTGCCTTTTAAAAGAGTCACTTCCTTATTCTTTCTTCTCCATTAATTCTTTTTTGATTCACACCTTCGAACTATGTCTTCTCTTTATACTTCTCCTTTAAGACTGCATAGACTTTCCTTCTCAATTTGCGTCAGCATATTCTTTTATGTCTGCACATATTCCTCCTTTATACCTGCATATACTCTCCATACAATTCTTCTATAAACTCTTCTTACAATTATGCCTTCAACCTTTCTTTGATGATCTTCCCTTTTATATTCTCATTTGCAAATCTTCAAATGTAAGTCTATTATAAACTCTTTCTCCCCTCAAATGTACTCTACAACTTCTTAATATATCTTCCCAAGAGTGGTGTCTCTACCACTTTTTTAGTTGCTCCTTAACTAATCTTAATTACTTCTCTTTATTTCTTATGATGAGGCGGTCACAACTCTTCACTACATGCCCCTTGACCTTTCATTAAACTTAACTAACTTGCAGTTATATTTTATAATGGTTTATTTATTTATTTTATATTTTAATTTTCTTATCATTAAATCCTATTTCAAAAAGGCGACATTACAAATTATATCATAAATTCCATGTTACAGGTTATGTCTATTAATTTAACATATTAATTGATATTTCAATTTTACAACAACACAGATGGCAAAGTTTGCATATATAATTAAAAAATATAAAAACAAATGTTAGAAAATACTTTATCTTATTATTATTATAAACAACCTTTATATACTTAAAGTTAAAATAAATGAATATATTTTAGCTTATGAATTTTTAATTTTATTTTTATCATTAAATGGCAAGTAGGGGCTGCATCCGTATATTGATGCCCAAAAAGAGTATTACATTGGTTTTTTAAAAATGTTTTGGGACCTTAAAAAAAGTGGCATTTATCAGAGCCACCTCCTTATAACACCTGGACACAAAAGATTGTTAGTAGCTAGTCCCTTAAACAAATATTCAAACCCCCCTGATATCTCCATAGGACAAAATGGAGACCATACTATGCACAGTATGTCATTACATATAACCTATACCTTGGCCCAAAGTGACTTTCCTTACATACAAAAACTATTAACACATGCCAAAGAGAATCAAAACTAACCTGATTTTTGGGCTTTTGCCTTGGTTTTGATCAGACAGCTAAGGCCGCACTCTACATGCACTGCCAACTTGACCAACTTCAACATTTCTACTCCAGTCTTTTCTTCTTCTTTCTTAATTTCAGATCCGAAGTCACCCTCATCTGCCTCATCCAAAAAACCTTCAACTCTCATATATGTCTGCATCCACCCCTCCCGCTAGTAGCTATAAATCCCATCAATTTCTTCAAGAATAGAATGTTTGGGGATAGCGCCTCCTTCCCGCCATAGGAAGCAACAGGCTCCAGATAAGTAATTAATGGAAGCTTCATCACTTCCCTACCTTTGTGTTTCACCACATAGTATTCTTTGGTAGACAAAATTCGTTTATTTCATCCACATTTTCCAAGGCTTCATCCAATTCACTAAGAAACTATTTTCTGACCAACTTCTCACATATCATTTTGGACAAATCACTAGACTCTCCAATCTCCAATAATGTCGCTAACGTGGCAGAGACATCACAATTAACCTTATATCTATGCCTTGCTTCCAAAAATTCATCACCCAAAATAGTTTCTATTGCATGAATGACCAGCATATGGCCTAACATGAAAATTTGCTTTAGGCGCTTCTCAGATACTTCCCCTGAAAAGGACATTTGTCTCTTTTTGGACACAAAGCGAATTGGAGTATCCACATTTGTCTCACGACCAACAATAGTGTATATGCAAGAGAATGAGTCATTGACAACCACCCCAAGGATAAATAAACAAGACCATCTGGCAACAAGACCATCTGGCCTTGACCTTAAGCATGCTTCCTTCCCGATGCTTCATGCAGCTCACATCAAAACCCAAATTATCCTGTTCTATCAAATCTATCTAGATCTTCAAGAAAACAGGGATAATATTTCACAATTAAGGTCTGCCCCAATGTAAGTATTTCCAAGGCATGGATTTAATTATGCCTTGATGTGTTTGCTAGAGATCGGCCAACACGTCACCATCGAGTCCCAACTCATACTGAAATAACTCTCCAAGTCATAGGTTCTTCTCATAGCACTATGATTTATGTGACAGAGATATTTTCATTAATCATTTTGGGCCCATATTGAGCAGAAATAATGATGTCGGACTCAAAATAAAATACCCGACGCTGCGTATTACATCACTATACCCAACCCCTGTCTGACTTGGTTGATGATGTCATTGCTGCCCTATTCAAATCTTTCCGACTTAGCTTCTCTTTTAGCGAATTTATCCTCAAGGGGATTTCCCCTGCGATAGATGCAACACCTTGAAATCCCTAAATCTAAACATAAGTTCTTGAATTGGTTTTAGCCACCTATTGAGCTTCTAGTTGGGGGTAGACTTCTATCAAATAGTGTTGATCGTTACAAGTGAGTCTCCTTCCAGGTGTAGTCGTTTGGCATTCATGTCCACCTTGCACTTTAATCCTAGCAGAGTTGCACATAATTCTGCAATATTGTTCATAGTTTCTTGAAGATATTTTGACTTCTCCCCAAGGATTTTTCTAGTGTGGTCCTGTACCATAGACTTGCACCACCTTTGCCTCTAAAAGCCTCATCAAAATTGACTTTTACCCATCCAATCTCAAGAGTCTGCTAGACAACATTGTCGAATTGATAGAAAGATCAATCTTTTTTGCTCCATTAACGAGGGTAAAATTGAGAGCAAGCAATCTCAATTATTGACACGGTGGAAAGTAACCTCGGGAAGTTCGAACCTTAGCACTATAGGCAAGAAGCCTCATCATTTCACAAAAGGGTCACCCCTGAATTTGCAATCTCAATAGTTAATGCGGTAGATAGTAACCTCATGAGGTTTGGACCTTGGTTGTAAGCAGTACAAACAAGAAGCCCCACCGTTTCACCAAAGAGTCACCCCCCTTAGGTTATGAAAATATTATAATTAATTAAAATATAATAAATAATAGATACAACAAATCTATTTTACTTTAAAATGATCAAATAAAGATATAGAAGAGGGTGTGGTGCATTTAACACCTTTTTAATGTTAGACCATAGTTTTAAATTCTCTTTTATAGAAATACAAAATAAGGTCTTTCTTGGTTATCACATTGATTAATCATTAATAATTTATAAACAAATCAGTTTTTAATTACTTTTGCATGTGAATATGACAATTGATAGATCGATATTCTTTACCATAACAAGCAAAATAATTAATATATTATAAAAATAGATTTTATTTAATATCCTTAAAAAATGTCTCCGACATAAAATTATCCATAGAATTAAAATTCATTTAATATCCTCCAAAAGAATTTCAAGTGAACATATTAGAAGTGAAATAATGCGGTGAAAGAAAAAAAGAAGTGACAAGATTCTATTTAATTCTAATAATATAAATCTATAAAAGATCCATTCACTAATTTGGATGATGATATGAATATGGATGTTTGCAAGGATAAAGTTTGTAAAAAAGGGTTATTTTCTTACCAAATAGAGAGAGAATCAGAACCAATACTCTATAATACCGAATCTCCAAGCTGTTGAGAAAAAGAAAAGAAATTATAAACAATTCTATTTTTTTTATGTAATGTCATATAATTGGAAAGGATTTCAACTCTTACCCTAATTTGTGCATTTTAAACTAATAAGAGGCTTTTGTAAAAGTAAAATCTAACCATAACATAACACCAGATGCTACCGATAACTTAAGGAAGGACCAAATATCTACAAATGCTTCCTTTGAATATCCTTTCCATGCATCTGGACACCACCCACATGTAACATACACATATTGAATAATCACAGGCATCCACCATGCTACATTTAGGGAAATAAGTGCACCATCAAGGCCCATACTCCATTTTGAGACAAGCAACCAACATAGGATGATGTTAAAAATTGCCCCAAGTGTTGATGACCATGCACTTATGAAATTCTTGGATTGTGACTGCAAAAACCTATTAAGAGTGTAAAAAAATACAAAAGAGAAATGCATTGGAATACACCACATAGATACTTTGGCTGATAGCTCTGCAATGTCATCCGGTTGGCCAACGAATTTTAATAGTGGTGTTGTAAGATATAGATAGGTAAAATTGCCACTGCAAAACCAATTAGAACAATCCAAGAGCGTTGCATGTATATTCCTAGCATGTGTTTGTTGTGGGCTCCATAGGCTTGTCCACATACTGTTCCCAAAGCAGTTGCCATTCCTATCTACACAAAGTAATTTAGTCAGTTAAACCTAATAGTTATGGACCTATGGTATTTGCCTATACATATAAGCTTTGAACAATAGGATATACTTAACTTGAGAAAGAGACTGTGAATAATATGAGAGATAAGATGCTAACATAATATGAGCTTGCACCTTGGTAAAGCTTTGAGTCTAGGCATTATTTGATAAGTGGTTCCCTCTTTAATATATATTATTTGTATAAATATTAACTACTTGGCTACATAAGTCAAATAAAATAAATCTAGGTTGTAGGTGCAAATATTTCTAAATAGTTAAATTTTTTGTGACTCCGTAAAAGCACTTTAAATTGAGAAAATTTTATACCTGGAACAAATGCTTCCATTTACAATAAAACAATTACTAACTTGATTAACATGAAACATTCTTCATTAAAAAGGACATTCATGATAAGCCTATTAATTGTCCTGTTTATATGTGACTGATGACAATTTAATCCATGTCTATGATACCATTCCAATACATTTCTAAAGTTCAACTTGATTCCATGAAGCATTATATAAATAATGATGATAGATAAGCATTTGTACGTTTATTTGGTTAATGCTAAATTATGATAATATATTATGATGAATGGTGAAATTAAATGTGAAGTATTTTGGAAGGATTAACTTGCTATTTGTGGAAGGATTGACTTAATCATGCAGCTGAAAAGAAGAGAAACAAATCAACAATTGTCAACATGTAGTCATCGCTGGAAGTGCACAGAAAACGTCAAATAATAGTTTCAGTAATACGGGGATATCTCCCTCGTTTCTTTATGAAATTTCAATTTTCAAAATGACCTGGAAAGCTGAAAGGGAGGGGACAAAACCAAGAAAGTCTTGAAAGAAATTTGTGATAATGGAGGAGGTGTACGTAATGGAAGTTGACTGAGTAAAACATGGCAAGGTTGGAGACAACAGTTGAGGAATTTGGTTGCGGATTAGTTAAGAATTCTTCCACCTCTATCTGATGCCAATGATTAAGAGTAATTGCAGTCATAAAACATGGAGAAACTTGTGAAACAGTGAAGAACATGGTTCATACTGATTATGCCCCGTTTCTACACATTTTCAACCATAATTGTTTCTTAATAATTCAAGAGTTTGAAGATGATTAAAACACTCTCAACTCTTTTTAGTTAGGTCTTCATTATCAATTATGAAAGAATAAGTCATCTCCTCATTACCATGGATAATTGTTAGTTGTTAGATAGTTGTTTAGAGTTTGTAACCCATCCAACTCTCAGAACTCATGTATAAATCTTGGATCTTGTTTGAGTTGAAATGGAGTAACCAATTAGCAGCCAAATTTTGTTAGTAGTGTCTATGTTCTATCAGTATGTCTAATATCAGTCCATCTAATCTCTTTGGATTGCAATAAAAAGATGAAACTCGCAATGAAGCTTGGAGATTGAAGATTGAATACTAATAACCAAGATTATAGCCACTCAAGCAAAGGCCACTTCAGGTGTTGTGACTCTTTAGTAGTTTAGATTGTTGATTAATATTCTTAAGTGTTAGTAATGAGTTGTTTGGAATAAGTTGTGTTGCAACATAGTTCATTCCAATAGTTTTAGCGGCCTGCAACAACTGTTGTGTCATTGATTAGTCACCTACAACAACTATTGTGTAGTTAGATCTACTTTAAGCACATTTATGTTTCCAGTTTAGTTTATTACTTTCAGTTGATTTCCGATACACAACTGATAGAATATCCAAGAAGTCTTTCCTAGTGTATATACAATACCAACATCATCTAAGTAGATACACTTCCTGGATTGATAATTAAATGAGCCCATTTGAGTTAGTAGATCACTTGATAAGGGATCTGTTAGTCTGTTTAGCTTTCTACATCAAGCTATATACTTGGATGGAATCGGTCAATTCACACTACATTGTTGTATCTTACTCTATTTTTATAAATTAAATGTTATCACCATGAAACGATGACCTTCTCTAGAAACATTCTTTTGGGTCACCTGTAGGAGACCTAACTTGTCTAAATCTTTAGATTCCATTTTGGAAGGAGTTGAATTATTTCTAGGGGTGGTAGTGACAAAGGAGGGTTATCATCTACAAAATCAAGCTTGTCAAATGGGCAAAGTTTTCAAATGCATTGGATGAAGTATGTTGGCTTATAGAAAGGAGTTGGACACTATTATTTGATTAAAAATTTGAATAATCAATTTGAACACTTCTAATAATAACCAAGTAGCCTAGGCCAAGCTCAATCAATCTATAACCCTTGAAACCTTCTAAGTATCGAATAAAAATATAAAGTTTGGTCTACTTTTAACATTTCCTTGTGATTTCCTCAATGCATGTACCCAAGCTTTACACTCAAAACACTTTCGAGATTATGAACCAAAGGTTTCCTCCCAAAAATTATTATTGTATGCCAAGTGAGATGTGTAGTTTTTGAATGCAGTGAATGTAATTGATGGCTTCTACATTTGCTCAAAGGTTTGAAGCCAAGTCAATAACCATGTAGTTTGTCATTTCTTTTGAAAGTGTTACTTTTCTCTTTCAACAAACCCATTTTGTTACGATATTAATATTATATTGCATAAGTATGCCATGTTCAATATATCTAGGTCATCATTCACAATTGACGTGTATATTTTTCAACTTTATGTATCTTAAGTACCCTTATGGACTTGCTAGATTAATTGTCCAAAGGAATTTAAATTCCAAAAATTAGTGAACATCCTTATTATTATTCCTTGGGAAGTAAATCCAGGTTCTTTTAGAGAATTAATCAATAGAAACTAAAAATATAATTTAAACCTCTCTGTTAATGTTTGTAGCTTCAGTCGTATGATCATTAGAATATATATAATACATGTTGATTAATAATAATATATTATATATGTTATATTATTATTAATCATATGAAATTTAATATTTAATATT
>MU226361.1:87622-103197 GCA_018584345.1 Thuja plicata | reverse complement strand
GAAGAATGCAATAAAGTACATATTAAAAAAATCATTGATGCTGATACTCCCTCTCAACAAGGGATTTATTCTCCACAACTCCAAGCTTGTCCCAAAAATGCACAAACTTTACTTTGGCAGGAGGCTTAGTGAGAATATTGGTCATCCAATCTTCAGTGATAATGTACCTCATCTGAATACTAGAGAAACCATCTCTCCATGGTCTACTCCCTCTGAATCAAGTTCCTCAAATGTCAGCTAATGCAGATTTTCTAGCTTCTTCCTCTGTCACAAAAGCATACTATATTCATATACTCCAATTATGGAAGATATCTTCCTCCAAGAGACTCTTATAATCTAGCACATGATTTATTTGTTCAATGATCACAACATTGTTCGCAAGAGTGATTTCCCATACACAAATGTACTTGTCTGATTCCATAGTAACATGAGTGAATGTAATAAACTGTGAATTTATCTCAAGAGTTTGTAACACCAGACATTCATGATTAATGTGGCTCTCTTTTGAAGCTTCAAGTACATGTGTCAACCTCCTAACATCTTCATTCAAGGTTGTTTTCGACGGATTTTCCAGACTTCCTCTGAATTTGATTTTAATCTTCAACTAAGTCCTATCAAGTTATTTCTCCCTTGAATGCAATCTATTATGCTTCTGAGTTGTCCACACTTGCACTTCCAAGGGATGTTTGTCTTCCAAAAATGTCAAGTAGTTGTTCTAATCACTGCTAATGTGACAATGCATGCACCATATGAATTAGTTAACATGTACAACTTGCAACCTGGCAATCAAATGACAATCACCTAGTGGGTGTGCACATCTTGTGCTTGAGCTCCACACACGCCAAACAAAACATGTGTGCCATGGAAATCATAGACCCTTCAACTCTCACCATTCACAGACCATGTATCTACCAAACAAGTTGTCCACAACCTTCGATCGTGGCACTGTCAATATGGGATGTGATGTTGCCAAGTACACAAGATGCACCTTCCCAAAGCTACCAATCCAATAGCTACAATGCAACCTCCAATAACCATCGAGTCAAAGATTACAATGGATTGCATCCATTGATAGCAAGGGTCAATCAATTTGGTTATACTCCACCAATGTGGGCTAAATATCACAATTTTAGACTTAGATCAATGAAACCCTGATGCTCAAATAGTAATGAATGATGGTTCACTTATGATACTTGGATCACTGTTGTTTTCATTATACTAACACACCCTGAATATTAGCACATTCTCATATGCAGTCCAGTCAACTTGAATAATCATTGATGAAGTTATGTTAGATATATCACTGTTGATTCGAACAAAGTCTCTAGTCATGGCCTTTGTTATAATTATGTAGCTTTAACTCGAATGTATATTTTCTCTTCTCGATGAGAATGAATTCCCTGATACTTATGATTACAAGGAACTTCGAATTCCATCCATGAATTCGTTCCATTGGATAGAACCAACAAATGTATTGCTCCCCAATTCTCATCTAGGATATCTCGACCCTTCTGTGTGTTCAGACATTGCTTGAAATTGTCAAGAATGCAGAGCTCTAAAAAATACTTTTTTTTTAATTTCTCCATAGAATAGATTCAGAGATCTTTGGTGCTTCCGGATTGGTATGTTGAGATAGGAAAGTATAATATAGTCTTATTCCTATAAGAATAGATACCATCATTCCACACCTTTCGGTCTTCATTTGAGGTTCAATCAAAAATAAATATTGATTCGTGAGTTGAGGCCCTGCTGACTCCTATTGATCTTTGCCTTGTTCCAGCAACAACAATGTGTCCACAGGCTTTATGAATCTTCGTTAATAGATTCTCAAAACAGGTTGATAATGCACCAAGCTTGCTCTATCAATGACTTAGAAAATGAATATCTTTGCGATGTCCCTTTGCTTGCTCATTATATACGGTCAATGAAGGCTTAATGAATTATGTATCTTACACACCAATGATTACACAAAACCAAGTATAAAGCATGAACCAATGATTACATAGGAATTTTCAGCTAATGATACAACATTGTGTGTTTGGCTTCCCACTACGGAATAAATTCGTCCAGGAATTTAACCACTGCTCTTTTGCGATCCCTTGACTAATCTCGATCGTGTCATTTGACATCTGTGATTTCTTAAATTTATTTACCTTATATTTACCACTCTCATTCGCTTATCTTCCTTCAATTTGGAACTACGATAATTCTTAATTCTCCACGACATAAGTTCGTTCACGACGAATGTGGAAATAGATAGTCATGTCCATAATAGGGTGATACGACTTCCCATATTTGCACCATGCGATCTTATCTTAAGAAGGGATGCTAATGAGTTATTGTCTCCAACCAAACAGAATGGATTGATTACTATGTGATCAAAGACAATCCCCAGCTAGGTGTTCCCCCGCCGAATGTTAACGCGAATTTCTATAGGATCCCTTCTGATGAAACTTTCCATGTGATTGGAAAAAAAATCATTATCGATAGCTCAACACTTACATCGATATACATTCTTTCCATTGGGGACTTCTGAGGATAATCGTAAGGTTGATATTGTAGATTGAATACATCATTCATAGCCTAGCGGACCTCTGCAATACCATTGATGAAACTGCGACAATAATCATTCCCCGCAATAATTTGTGACAATATGCATATCACAGCACAACACTATCTCAAGCGGCAGTCCACCATATCTTTGAACGCTACAACGATATCATACAAAGATGTTGTCCATATTTTCCTCCCAGGCTTCGCTCTGATACCATGTTAAATCTCTGATCAGATAATAGATATTAAATTTCTCTTTATATTTTTGTATATATATAATTTCAGTCTATTATATATATGTATATCAATGTCTTTACAAATGATATATATATTAAAATATAAAATTATGTCTATAATAATTCTGCAGAAGACTGTGATATCATTCGAATGTTGTGAGATTGTGTAATTTATGTTTCGCTGCCTTTGAATGAATCCGAGTCTGCAATTTAATATGCATCAATATAATAGGTAAGGTCACGTCCACCATGGACGTGACTCTTCATCGAGTCACGTCTATGGTGAACGTGGCCTTTGTTTATTTTACTCATGCCAATCGACTTGAAGTCGATATAATTGATGATTATATTAAATTAAACATAAACTTCAGTTTCAGCGGTATATTATATATTTGAATTACTTTATTATATATATATAATCATAATAATCACTATATATATTTATATAGTTTGTTCTCTTATTTATACGACTGAAGCTATAACACATTAACATATATAACTCTGTTATTTTCCTCTAATCTGCAAATTCAAATTTTATTTCTATTTCCAAGATTTGCTTTGAAGAGAAGTTTGGTTTTTCCCTTTGCATCCAAGGAAGGTGAATTGGTTATTTTATTTTTCTTGTTTGCATTCTTTATGTTTTGTATGTGCCATGCTCTCTCTTCTTCTCTCATCTTCTCCAAGTTGCATATGAGAATGTCATTTATTCTCATATGCAGTTGGGATTAAAAACCCCGTTCTCAGAGATGTTCTTTCCCAAAATTAATAAAGAGATGAAAGAAACGAAGTGTTATCCTAATATGCAGATTTTCCTAAGAAGTCCACCATGCCTTAAGAGGAGAAAATTGTGTTTCATTCTTGCCTTCACTTCCCAAAATGTGCATTTACATCTGAAAAAACCCACATTCATGCATGACTTTTGTAAAATGAAAATGTTCCCCAAAAAAACTCACCTTGAACATTTGTTGATGTATATATGCGTTATGGGTTGAAAACCCCACTTCTTCCATAATATTCATACTACATATTAAAGAAGGATTTCAGCTTTCAAGTATGCAAAACCGTCAAAGAAAGCCCACCTTCAATGAGATAAATGTTTTCCTCTCAAGCAACATCAAGATCCATGTTGCAAGAAACAAAGTACTTACCATGCGGTTGCAAGGAAAGAGATCTTACCCAAAATACAACATGTGGTTCTCTTCTCCAACATGTGATTAAGTTTCAAAATCCAGACTACACATTCCAATGTTGCAGAAGCATATGAAGCAGGAAACACTATCTGATGGAGCCAGACAGGGAGGTGAAAAGTGTGCAATGATTGCAGATATAGAATGCTTTCAAAACTGAAATAGAAAGACACAAAGATGCTTCTCAGTGATCACCATTATGATGTAGAAGCAATATGCAGATTCACGTTCCGGTTCAAGATGCTTTCACCCAACCATAACATATCACTCATCGGGCGTCCTGTAGCAACATAAAGATCGACAAAGGATGATGCAAATAGATGTCGTGTCTTGTCAGACACTTAGATGTTTTCATTATGCATTTTGTAAAGTGTAGAATCTTTGATAGATTACACAAAAATATGTAATTGCATGTGATAGTATCATGTGCAAAGCTGTTTCATGTAATCATGTTGCAAGGACATTAGGTCCTGCAACATTAAATAAGTCAAAGTTAGTTAGTTAGTTAGAGATAAATATTGAATAAGTCAAAGTGGTTGAGGGTTTCCCCTTTCTTCTCCACTTTCCTCTCTCCTCTTTTCCTATATAAAGGAGGGAGCTCATTATAATCTGGATCTTTTGTTTTGTGCAAATAAATTATAGGCAAAACTCTTGAGTTCTGAAAACTTTGTGTTTCATTGTAAGAGAGTAAAGCATTTGAATAAAGGAATAGAGATTGGCAGACGTTGTGTTGTTGTCTTGAAAATAAATGAATGTATTCTTATGATGCATTTGTTGATCCTTTTTTGAATTAAATAGTTTCTTTGTTTAAATCATCAGAGCATCTTTCATCCAAGTTTTTTGAAGACTTTGTGCTTCAGGAAATCGGGGTTACTATAGAAACTAGTGGCTGATATAATCTAAGGACTGAAGACTTTGAGCTTCAGTATTGGATAGTAGATTAGAATACTTATTTGAGGTGAGGACATGAGACTTTGAGCTCATTGTATCACTTCATCTTTAGATAAATCAACTACTGCCTCGTTTGATTGTTCTTAAGTCAAGCATCGAGTCACCGGTATTACTGTTGCAAGGTGAACTGTATGTGTTACAGTTTAGTTCTACTTGAAGCCACCTACGGTAAGAAGGGAGCCTCCCCTATTGCTGAGAGGAGAGAGAAATCTCACATACTGCTGCCTAAAACACATATTTTGCAAGTTATAGTCTTAGTGACTTGCAAAATATTTAGCCAACATAGAGCATACTGTTGTCGGCAAGGGCAACGTTCAGATTCAGTCCGGTGGGAGGAATCTCATATTCCTCAATGCATACTATGTTCCTGGTATGGAACTAAACCTACTCTCAGTGAGTCAGATCATGCGCCATTCTCCTCAGCTTGATGTGGTTTTCAGTACACACAAGTGTTCGATTGTTGATCGTGCGACACACACTACTATAGTTGTTGGCATTGAGGATCATGGTCTATACAGACTTGTCGATACAGGTGATTCTCTTGAGCATGCCTACATAGAAAAATAATCTTCTATCAATGGTCTCTGGCATCAGTGATATGGTCACCTGAATATTCATTATCTTGCTCAACTTGTTTAGGAAGATTTAGTACACGGCCTACCTAAAACTCAAACTGAAAATCAGCGAGTTTGTGGAGCTTGTCAGGCTGGGAAGCAACATTGGATGCCATTCAAGGATGGTGACTCATGGCGAGCCTTAGAGGTACTAAATTTGGTACACGTTGATGTATGTGGTCCAATGAATACTACATCTGTTACTGGGTGCAAGTATTTCTTACTTTTTGTTGATGATTTCAGTTGCAAAATGTGGGTGTATTTTCTTAGCCAGAAATTAGATGTGTTTAACGTATTTCAGAAATTTAAGGCCTTAGTAGAAAGAGTCTGGGTGTTCTATTATATCACTTAGGTCTGATAATAGGGGGGGGAGTTTTGTCTACTACTTTCTCTACTTTATGTGATACGCATGACATAAAACGTCAGTTAACCACACCATACACCCCTTAACAAAACGGCGTTGTAGAACATCGCAACTGCACCATTACAGAAATGGCCAGGTCAATGATGGAACACAAAAATGTTCCTAAGAAATATTGGGCAGAAGCAATGTTCACTAGGGTCTATCTCCTTAATCGGTCTCCCACATATGTAGTTAAAGGTAAGACTCCTGAGGAAGCCTGGACTGGGCGCAAACCCAGGATCTCCACTTGAATTTTTTTGGCTCTTTAGCATATGTATGGATTCCAGATGCTCAGCGCTCTAAGTTGGATTCCAAAAGTTAGAAGCTTATGTTTACAGGTTACAATGACAACCATAAGGCTTAGTAGCTGCTTGATGTAGACACTGATCATCTTATCTTCAGTCGCGATGTTGTCTTTGATGAAGAACGAGGACCATTTCAACTTTCCTCGTCTGAGCAGAATTCAGAGAAGGAATGTCCAATTCTTTCCCAGGGTTAAGCTCAGATCGTGGAACTGCGCGGTTGCCAGATAAGTGACAGCGCCTACTGCATTTATCCTAAATCATGGCCTTGAAATCGAAGTGAACATTCAACAGACAACAATCAAAGAAAATAAGTCTTGATTTATCATAGCTACTCTCCTCACATGGTGGATCCTGGAGTAGCGTAAGAACATAACCGTGAAATATAGACTGACATCTGACTGACTGACTAACCTAGTCAACATTTTTGGCTGGTTCCTTGATGTAGTTGGAATCTCTTGATTGGCTCGACTCTTTGATAGGCTTGATTGGCTTGATTGCTTGAGTGTGTCTGGTTTCAGTAATAGATTACTCATATAAGACAAATCTATCTGGTTTGAGCGTATCCATCACTGTGTAAGATGATTGATATGATTTGATTGATTGATTGTGATCATGTTGGCAGCTGATCAAGCTGTGTCAGATGGGCCCCCATGCTGGTTCACAAAGCTCATGATTGTGACAATTGATAGATTGGCTTGGTCGCCAGTTGCTTGCTGATTGATTTGATAGATTGATAAAGCTGTGTCAGATGAGCCCAATACTGATTTGCAAAGCTCATGATTGTGACAATTGATTGACTGGGCGTGATCGCCCTTTTCTCTCTTGATAATTGAGCTAGTTTTATTACTTGGGATTTTGCAATTTTTTGAATGTTTTTTTTTTTGATGAAGATTGATTTTTTCAGGATTTTGATCTTTTTAGGATTTTGATGTATTTTATGATTTTTTGGATTTTCTCAGGATATTTAGAATTGCCCCCTTGTCTGGTGGACCAGTATTAACCAGGGGTAAGTGCTTGGTGCTCAGAGGGGAGTGTGCTTCTGGATATAGCTTGGGTAGTTAGTCTTGCATTTGAAGTGTGCTCAAGCTTTTGGTGTTCATTGATGGTGAAGCTGGATTTGAACACTTGGCGCTTGTTTGCCAGGTTTTCACCAAGGTACCTACTCAATAGCACCTGATTGTCAGGTTTTCACTGAGAGAGTGATTTTGTTTCTCTTTACTTTTTTTCTTTTTTTTGATTTTTTTATTTGTCACCAAGGCGCCTAATTGCTAGGTTTTCAGCAAGGTAACTTTTGTATTTTCTTATTTTTTTTGGTATTTTCTGGATATGTAGATAGGTGCCTTAACCATAGAGACCTCAAGGGTAGAAACTCTTAAGGTGCATGTTGTTGATGTGTCCGGGGAGTTGATCTCCTTCTGGTGTCGCTAGTATGAATGCCCCACTCTGAGTGGAGCTGACAATGACAAATGGTCCTAGCCAGTTAGGCTCAAACTTTCCTGGTTTGACTCGCTTTGCTTGATTCTTTTGATTTTCCATGAGGACAAGGTCTCCTAACTCAAATGTTCATGGCTTCACCTTCTTGTGATAGTTTATTCTAAGGTGATTCTGATAGCCTTGTAAGTGGTTGAATGCATGCTGTCTTCTTTCATCTAGTAACTCTAGTTCACTGCGCCTTGCTACTCTGTAGTCCTCGTCTGTAATCAAGTTCTTCAAAGATATCCTTAGGGATGGGATTTCCACTTTGAGGGGTAATACCACCTCTGATCCATAGACTAGGGAGAAAGGAGTGGCTCCTGTAGGTGTTCTCACACTAGTTTTGTATACCCATAGTGCGGGACTAAGCTATAAATGTCAGTCTCGCCCTGATTCGTTCACTGTTTTCTTCAAGATTTTCAAGATTGTTTTGTTTGTAGCTTCAGCTTGGCCATTCCCTTGAGGATAATAAAAGGAAGAGGACCCTTGTTTGATATGGAACTGTTCGCATAGCTCTTCAACATCCTTGTTCTAGAAAGGTGTACCATGATCTGTCAGGATAGTTTGAGGGATCCCGTATCGATAGATAATGTGGTTAAGTATGAACACTACTATTTGCTTTCCAGTGATGTAAGTGAGGGGAATTGCCTCCACCCACTTTGTGAAGTACTCAGTTGCTGCTATGATGTATTTGTGTCCATTTTCTGAAGGTGTAATTTTGCCCACTAGGTCAAATCCCCATGTGGAAAAAGGCAATGGTGATGTGATAAGATTTAGTTCCTGGGCTGGTGCATGGATGAGGTCTCCATGAATCTGACACTGTCTACACCGTTGAACATGTTTGTGTGCATTTGTCTCTATTGTGGGCCAATAGTATCCCATGCGGATGATCTTCTTAGCTAATTTGTAGCCACCTCTGTGGGTTCCACAAATTCCTTCATGTACCTCTTACAAAGCTTTCTGGGATTCTGTGGAAGTGAGACATCATAGTAGCGTTCCATCTAGACTTTGTCTATATAAAGTAGTTGAGAGGATGGTAAACCTAGAGGCTTGGCGGACGAGGGAATTTCTCTGGTTCCTAGACAAGTTGGGAGTAAGACACTATTTTGGAGATAGTTATAGACATCTTGATACCATGGTGATTCAGGACCAACAAGGACGCATGTTGATTCTGTGATAGATGCTTGGTGTGATGGCACCAAGAGTTGTTCTACTAGAAACTGGAATCTTGTTTCGTTGCGTGGCACATCAATCAATGATGCTATGGTAGCCATCACATCTGCATCTTTGTTCTGTGCTCCTGGGACTTGCTCGAAGAAAATGTAATGGAACTTGGTGCATAGTGTTTCCATCTGTGCTCTGTATGGTATGAGCTTCTCATCTTTGGTCGTATAATCATTGTTAACTTGACTAATGATCAACTGCGAGTCTCCAAAGACCTTTAGGTTCTTGACTCTCAATTGAATTGCTATCTTTAGACCGATGACCAGTGCTTCATATTCTGCTATGTTGTTAGTGCATGGGAAGTTGAGTCTGATAGACTTTGGAATTGTATCATGATCTGGAGTTATAAGCACTATCCCTGCCCCCGCACCATCGTTTGTGCACGACCCATCAAAGTATAGTTTCCATACCTCGATCGCTAGTCGTAGTGTCATAATAGATTCGTCAGGAAAGTCAAAAATAATAGGTTGATGGTCTTGAATGGGTGCCTCTGCTAATTGATCCGCGATCACTTTCCCTTTAATGGCCTTTCTATCTATGTACTCAATGTCAAACTCACTTAAGATCATTACCCACTTCACAAGTCTTCCGGTGAGCGCTGCTTTGCTTAGGAGGTACTTTAAAGGATCAATATGTGCGATCAACTTTGTTTGGTGACTTAACATATAATGTCTCAGCTTCTAGGAAGTGAATACAATTGTAAGGCATGACTTTTCAATTGGCGTATAGTTGAGCTCATATCCCACCAATGTTCTGCTTAGATAGTAGATGGCCCTTTCTTTACCTGCATCATCATGTTGTGCGAAGAGTACACCTAATGCTGACTTCGTTACTGAGATATACAAAAACAATGGTCTACCTTGGACTGGTGGCACCAATATAGGAGACTTGAGGAGGTAGTCCTTGAATATTTGGAATGCTTATTCACATTGCTCTGTCCATATGAATTTTACATCTTTGTGCAGTAGATGTTGGAATGGGTGACACTTGTCTGCTAACTGAGTTATGAAGCACCTAATTGATTGGAGTCTTCCTTGTAACCCTCTTAGTTGCCTCAGGTTCAATGGTGGAGGCATGTCCAATATTTCTTTGACTTGCTCTGGGTCTACTTTGATGCCCCTATGTGACACTATGAACCCCGGTAACTTTCCTGCTGTGACACCGAATGCGCATTTCTTTGGGTTTAGACAAACTTTGAATTCTTGCATTCTGTCAAAGATTGGTCCCAATACTTGTAGATGATCCTTGAGAAGAATTGACTTGGCTAGTATGTCGTCCACATAGTCTTCCATTGTTTTATGGATGAGATCATGAAATATAGTTGTCATAGCCCTTTGATATGTTGCACCCACATTTTTGAGACCAAATGGCATGACGTTCCAATAGTAAGTGCCCCAAGGACATGTGAAAGCTGTTTTATGTTGATCCTCTGGTGCGATCCTTATCTGATTATACCCTGAAAAGCCATCCATGACTGATAGCATTTGATGTCCAGCGGTTAGATCTACTATCATATCAATGTTGGGTAAGGGAAAGTCATCTTTGGGACAAGCTATGTTGAGATCTCTGAAGTCTGTGCAAATCCGTATCTGACCATTGTGCTTTGTAATTGGCACCAAGTTAGATATCCAGTTTGTGTATGGTATAGGTCTTATGAACTTAGCATCTAGGAGCTTCTTCAATTCTTCTTTGACTAGCAATGCAACATGGGGATGCATCTTTCTCAGCTTTTGTTTGACAGGTTTGGAATTGGGTAGCAACGGGAGATGGTGTAGTACTAGCTCTGGATCTAACCTGGCATATCTGAGTAGGACCATGCGAAATTGATCATCCTTGCTTTAAAGACGCTGATAAAGTGTTCTCTCTCCTCAGGGATGAGTGATTTTGCCAAGTATATGTTCTTTGGGTTCTTTTCATCTCCCAAATTGACTTCCTCTATTTCTTCTGCTAGTAATGCCGATTTCTCCTCTGTCAAGGGGAGGAGTTCCTTCTTTCCATCTTCTAGTGCCTCAGTGAGGTTTTCGCTAGAAGATACGTCTTGTTTTAGTTTTTTATCATTCTTTTGTTCTTTTTTCATTTGTGGACTGGAAAGAGGAGCTGCCTCCCCAAAATATGCCACTCTGTCGAGGTCAATGGAGAATCTTGCCTTGTGGTCTCCTAATGGAATGCCTTCCCTAAGTCCCATGAAATCAGCAATAGCCTCATCGTTCTCGAAGACATCTAAATCAGGGGGTCCTTGTTGATCCCACTCTATTAGCTCTGGGTGTACAAGACATACTTTCATGGTTGTTTGACTCTAGTTGATTGAAAGGGACTATAGATATGGTTCCTACAAAACTGGACTATGATGTGGACGCACCACTTGAGGTTTGATAAATGATATGCTTATCTATGCAAGGTTGTTTGGCGATGGACAGTTAATCAAATAAGTCTTCTAGGTTTATGATAGTGTTTGACCGAGGGGAATAATCTGGGATCGACGGTTCAGAGTCATGAAGGGGTCTCCACTCATACTCGTGGGAGTCAGTCTCAATAGAACGCTCGTCAGATGTCTCACTTCCTACGTTATCATCGATTGCTATGTGGAGGTCTATTCGGGTTTGTGTGGTTCCCTCTTCGGCGGGCAACAACTGTGCTAATATGTTTCTTATCAAGACATGTTTTGTGTTGTGCCCCCAGTCCATCTCTGCTCTTTGTTCTTGATCAACTTGGATGTCTTGGATCACCAGACTGGTTCCTAGTTGCCCATAGCCCAGCCCTCTTTTGTTTCTCTGGGTTGATGGGAGAGACAATTCCATTAAGCCTTGTTGCCTTGCCCCTAGACCAGTTGTACCATTGTACCCAAATATTTGTAACATTGTGTAACCATTACCATAGTTTGACAGGGGTAGGGGTGGTCGGATTGTCTCTGGTGGGTCTTGGTATAACCAGGTACTAATGTCTTGTTCAAATGGATTTTCTTATGCTATGTCTCCCCATCTGGCAAAGGTTGTGGGCGGACATCTGAATAAAAGAGGCTGCGGAGTTTCTTTTATAATAACAGGTTGTGGCATGCCATAAGTTCTCAGGCTCTGAGGCATGTGCGTGATTGTAAAAGCCTCTTCATATCTGTATTCACCACTGCCCTTGTCAGTAATGGATATGTTGCCCGCTTTCCGTGTGATATCTTTAAGATTTGAATCTGAAGAGGAGGGAATACTTGTGTCATGGTTAATGACTATCTTTCCTGTTGTCCATGTGACATCCTTGGGATTTTAATCTAAAGAGGATGGGATACTCGCATCTTGGTTTGATGGTACCTAGTTATCAGTGCTGATTTGGACTGCATTACAGTATTGGAAAGGATTGGGATCTCCCTCTATGATGATTTCCTCTCCCTGGTGTGGGAACTTGATGCATTGATGTTATGTCGAAGGTACGGCTTGCATTTCATGTATCCATGGTCTCCCTAGTAGCATGTTGTATCCCAACTCAAGGTCTAGGATCTGGAAGGGAGTGTTTTTTACCACTGGACTGATACAGACAGGTAGAATGATAATACCTTTAGAGGACCTTTCCTCCTCATCATAAGCTCTGATATTTATCCTCCTTGTGACATCAATGCTTGATTCTGAATAGCCTAGTTGCTTGATTAACTTTAGAGTATAGATGTTTAACCCAGCTCCACCATCAACAAGGACCCTACAGATAGCGCTTTTATGGACCTGGACAAGTAAGTGCAAAGGATCATTATGCAGGGGTTTATGCGGCGACACATCACGGTCTGTGAATGTGGCATGTTTGTTAGCAGCTATATGGTTGACCATCGTTTGGAAGCTCTCGGGTGTTATGTCCCTTGGGACAGCTGCATTCTGAAGGGCTTGGTCAAGTGCTAGTTTATGCTATGGAGATATGCGCAATGGGTCAAACATGGAGATCTGGGCAGGTGTGCGCTTTAGTTGATCCACTATGCTTGGATGTGGATCTGAGTTTGCTTTAGGATTGGCAGATATAGTAGATGAGGATGGTACTCCTTGCAAGATGACTCTGGCATGACACGTTGTTACAACACATTTGTTACCTTGGTCTTTGATAGTGATTGTAGCCACATGGCTATCTGAAGGATTGAGGCAATTGATAACATTATCACTGTTGGCATATGTATAGTTAACTTGTTTTGCCTATCCACCAGACCCAGAGGCTTTTCCCTTGTTGTGATCATGAAAGGTATCGTTGAAGATAGTGTGATTAGTTGTGCCTTTGGTTTGGGTATTTGTCACATCGATGGTCCCTGTGTCAATCAGGTCTTGGATAGCATGTTTCAATCGGTAACAGTTGGATATTTTATGTCCTTTCACCCGATGAAACTCGTAGAAGTCCTTGTCATTATACCACCTTGGTTTATTTGCATCCTGTTCAAAGTCCCTGATTTCTGGGAGAGTGATAGTGTTTGATTGTATCAACTTGCGTAAAGCTGATTCTATCGGCTCTCCTAATGGTGTGAAATCTCGTTGCTGGAATTGAAACCGTGGTCTGCGTTGATTCTGTTGTTGACTGTTTGACACATCGGCCGCTTGTACAGGGGGAGGTTGGTTTTGGGTGTATGCTTGTTGAGTGGGCCCTGTGGGTTTTTGGTTGGCCACAGGTGCCTTGCAGTGACACCTTGGGTTGTGCATAGTTGACTGTCTTCACATCAATGACACCATTGCTAGTGACATTTTTGTTTTTGTTCCACCACTTAGCTTTGTCCGTTGCATTTTTGTTTGTATTTGTTTATGTTGGATCTGCAAGGATTCCTTGTTTGACTAAGTTTTTCTCACAACGAACTCCTTGTTCGATGAGTTGTGTGAAGTTCGGAGCTAACTGTAACTCTATTGTGAATGACATGTCTAGAATTAGATTGTCAACAAACATGACTATTAGGTCTTGTTCGGGCACATCATATGTTATACGGTTTTCCATATTCCTCCATCTCTGTAGGAACTTCACAAAAGACTCTCCATCCTTCTGTTTGATATCGCAAAGGTCCTTGATGCTGACCTTGCACTTGATGTTATGATGGAAGTGAGCTATGAACTTTTCAACTAGTTCACCCCAAGGCTGAATGCCATGAGGTAAATGCGAGAACCATTCCATTGCTGGTCCAGCCAAGCTTTATGGGAACAACCGCATTAAATATGTTTCATCATGGGCAACTTCAACACAACTAGCAAAAAACTCTCGAATATGTTCAATAGGGTTGGTATTGCCCCTATATTTGTCAAATTTAGGTACCGAGAAGTGATTTGGGAACAGAGACAAGTGGGGAGAATGGTCAAAGGGGTATGGGTATAAATCTTCTGCGGTGTAGGATTTAGTTTGCCCCTGATTTTGCATATCCATCATTTGGGGTGGAAGGGTTTGCACTTGTTGCATTAACATGTCCGTTTGATATTGAGGTTGATGTGTGAGGACGTTCCTCTGTGTTGTAGTGGGTATGAGGCTTCACCTTTGTGTCCCTTGAGTAGGAACATATGATTTCATCCTGGGGACTTGATATTGGTTTCCCACAGAGTGATTTGGAAATGGGGGCACATGAGTAGCCCATGGTGGGTTTTGATGCGTTTGCTGTTGTGTTTGAAATTGGGCTTGATATTGCTGCTACTGAGGTTGGGGTTGAAGTTGGGGTTTCTATTGCTGAGTTTGGTATTGAGGCAACTGAAGCTGGGAATGCTGCTACAAGGGTTGGATTTGAGGAAACTAAAGCTGGGGTTGCTATTGCGGGGGTTGGAATTGAGGCAACTGAAGCTGGGGTTGCTATTTCGGGGGTTGGAATTGAGGCAACTAAAGCTGGGGTTGTTGTTGAAGGGGTTGGATTTGAGGCAACTAAAGCTGGGGTTGTTGTTGCGAGGGTTGGATTGATGTCAGAATGGGCAAAGGTGTAGCCTTGGGAGGGCATTGACTGTAAGTTGTACTTGCAAAGATGGATCCCTGTGGGCATGAAGTATTGATCCCAAGACTAGTATGAGTTGACTGCAGCAATGGCATAGTTTCAGAACAGTTGATGTTTGGTGTAGCTTGAGAGCTTGATTGCCCTGACCATGTGATTGAAGGTGTGAGCATACTAGTAACCACAGGTGCACTCAGTTGTGAGCCTGTCATGTTTTGAGTGGAAGATGTGCTGGCCTGGTTCGTGTCATTGGTTTGACTGGGTATCATCTGTGTTAATGTGGGTAATACCAATGGTGGGAAGATCTGAGAGACAATAGGCAGTATTTGAGGAGGCTGAGTAGTGTTTTCACCTGCGAGAGGGTTTTTAGGCCATATGGTTGATACACTAAATTCAGAGGGGAGCTTGACTCCTTTCTTTATCAGCATGGCTAAGAAGTGTTCGAGATTTCTCTCTACAACAACGTCAACTACTTGTGTAGAATAAGCATCTTTCTCTATATCCTCTAGTTCCTCTTCTGTGACATTTTGGAAAAGAGCTGCCCCACGGGGTTGTTCAAGGAACAGAGTAGAACTGGTATTTATGAAAAGATCGTTCTCTTGCTCTATTTCCCAAGTGGGGAATCGGTTGATATATGACTCATCAGGTTGTGTTCTAGCCTTAGACCTTGTGTAAGGCCCTCCATGAGGTGTTTGAGACATAGTGTGGTCCAGGTTTTGTA
>MU226361.1:39919-55447 GCA_018584345.1 Thuja plicata | reverse complement strand
AGTTTAAAAGTTGACATCCTTACATTCTCTGTATAAATTGTAATTATCAATGTAAGTTTCATATCATCTATTTCTAAGATATTGATATGATCCAAAGGAAAAATCAATATCAAACATAATGCTAATAGAATATTTATTTGTCACATATAAATTTCTACTTGTTTCATTCTTTTTGTATCTTGTTTGATTTCTATATGTAAATAGTTTTGATTAAATGTGTTGATATCATAGGATTATTTTGTGGGTTGTGATGGTGGTAAGATATAGGTATTGTTATGGATGAAAATGATGAACTTGAACCTAATATATTGTTAGTAGCAATGTAGTGTTGTTACTTTATGTATGCAATGAGGGATTTGTGGACAAGACAATGTTATGATACTTGTAAGAGACATAATAGCATAATCCAGGCATAAAGGTTGTATATTGTATGATAGGAATACATGATATTAATGTAAGTGATGGTCTAACTTAACACAATAGTGTATATATGATACAAAATGTGCATGAGGATGTTATGATGGTATTGTAAACATAGGAGATAAACAAAAGTCTGACAAGAATATGGATGATGATCAAACTTGGGATATTGATATTTATAAAGATGTGATGAAGGTAGTGTACATGAATCTATAGGAAATGTAAACCTATCTTGAGTCAAGTGAAACCTAAGACTCAATGCAAAATGATTTTGCATTAGATGTTATGATGATGCAAGTGATTCTACAACCTAGGACATGGATGTGTTTGAAGATTTTATGTGACTATGGATAGTATGGTGGTGATGTAAACCTAGGAGATAAAAAATGATGAAGGTGTTAGCCTAGCTTGTACATAGAAGAATACTTTTAATTCTATAAGTTTTTGGACTATAACGAAGAGGCCAAAATAAAAAAAAATATGGCTGAAAGGATGAGGTTCACATTTGGCTTCAAATAAAGAGGTTGTAATCTAACATGATAAACACATAAGACACAAAAGAATTCTATAATTTTTCAAGTGGAAGTGAATCCTAGTATGGGCCCACTAGGTGAAGCTAATACCTTTGTCAAGCATACTCAAAAAATTAAAACTAAATGTTATATTCTTCATAAAATTTTAAAATTTTTAAAGCTAAATGTATTTTTCAAATACACTAAAAAATTAATTAAATATTAGATTCTTCAGAAAGTTTTCAACTTTTTTAAGCTAACACCTTTGTCAAACATACTAAAAAAATTAACTAAATGTTTGAATTCTTCATAAAATTATAATTAAAAAATAACTATTAAAAATACAATGCAAAAATTAATGTAATTTAAAGATTAAAGAATAAAATACCCAAGAAGATAATTTGTATGCTTACTTGATCTATGGTGTCCAATAAGTAGTTTGCCTCCAAATAATTAAAATTGATACAAAAGTTATATATTTAGTGTGCTATATATAACCATACCATAATTTAATATAAAAGAAATCAATATAATATAATATGTTTTTATTTTTAATGGTATATTATATATTTTAGATTTATATTATATTGCAATATTATTATATAATAGATAACAACTAAATATTATATTATTAATTTTATACATACCAATAAAAATAAATTAAACTATTATATTAAAATATTTTCTAGTTTAGTTCTTAATAATATAGTATATTAGATATTTAAGAAGTTAATATATTATATAATTAAATTATTTTCAATATATAATATAGTACGATTGTACATTATTATATTAATATAGAAATTAATTTCTAATAAATAATTTAATATAATTAAATGGAAAAATTATTAATATTTTCATTTTATTTTATAATATTTGTTAATGGATTTAATGACATTCAATGCATTGGAATGAGGATTGAAGGTTTATATCATACAAATTATTTCTGGTCAAACTTCCTTTGACTGCTATAAGATGATTGGAAATGGGGATAAACAACAATTAAACCTTTCTACAAGGTTAAAGAAGAAAAGGAAAACCTGGACAATGAAATTATGGAACAAGGCAAAACACCTACGTCTGAATCTCTTTGCTATAACAAATGTGGAATATTTATTTTTTTCAAAATTCTCATCTTTTAAGATAATTTGAAATATCAATAAATAAAAAATAGTTTCAATGAGATTATTCCATTGTAAATCACCTCTTGACCAGTTAAAGCAATTTACTTGTTATAGATGTTTGATTTTATTTTATTTTTATTATAAGAGAAGACTATCAAGATAGAATTTATTTTTACGTAAGTTAAAATTCATGGGAAAAAATAATCAAATTTCTATTTATCCAAATGAAAGGGAAAAAATAGAGAAAGCTCTCAGTTCTACCACCATACCTCTGTGAAGCAGTTGCTAACAAGATTTTTTTTTTCATCCAAACCAGTTACAGACCAAAGAAAGCCAACATAAAAATAACCGACTTTGCATTTGGCGGAAACTAACTTAGCATTTGGCAGGTAAATATTAATAACAGCAGGTATGGCAAAGCGTAAGCCATAAGAAACTCACTTCTTACGGCTACATAAATAAGGTACCCGCAACTGCTGCCGGCACCAGCAGGATTGGACTACTCTGCAAGAGGTACGGGAATGCAAGAAAAGACGCAAGCCGGAAAAGACTATCGCACTGGTGCATTTTGCCCCCCCCATAGCCAGTGCCCTTTGAACTTGGTTCACAAACCATGTTTTTTTTAGTGTTATTGGTTAGGGTTCACCATTATCCAATTTATCTACTCTATTAAAATCCCTTCCATCATTTGGACAAAATATTTAGTGGGGCTTTCCGTTAAATATTTGGTATTACTTGCTTTGCAAATAGTTTTATTCTTTCAAAATAATGGTATTGATATCATTATTGCTTATATTATGACTGGTAAATGTAGTTTCTTCAGGTTTTGGAGTAACTTACAACAACAACTAGACTATTTTGTTATGCACATGTCGGTACTAGTTCAGCCTAGAATACACAATGTAGGAAATCAATTTGAGAAGGCTAGGTTTTGAAGATGGTTTTTAGTTTGTTACAATTCCTTTTTAACATTTATTATTTATATGTGTGCAGTGCTCTTACTGTAAAGAACAAGTATACTTCAAAAATATTGCAAGTGAACAGTTGAAATCAAAACCACTTTTGATTTGCCCCCATTTCTATGGCTTCCTTGGCTTTAACTTTGTCACAAAAGTATGTTTCTTTAAGGTCTCTCTCTCTCTCTCTCTCTCATTCCATCAAATGTCTCATCTACCATTCATAATTTACAGAGTCCATCTATTAGTGTTGGAATTAAATTAATTATTCCCACTACCATTGTCATGAGCACCCACTACTGAAGCTGGAAACTTTGAGAGCCATCCATACTGTGCTATGCAACTATGGAGATTTCTGGAGCATTCATGACTAGAGAATGCTAGAGCCTTCTCAGACCTCTATAAATAGAGGCATTATGTAAGCAGCCTGGTATCAAATCCTTATCTGATCATATTGATAAATATAGAAGCCTCTTATTATATGTTCTCCTCTCTGTTTCCTCTTTGTCCTATTTTTCAACATGGTATCAGAGCCAATGGTGATAATAGAATGTCCTCCAGTTTGCTTTGTCTCTATGATATTGTGTTTATGTTGTGTGTAAATGCCCATGCAATGAAAATGTTGGAGTGTGGCAACCTGCCATCCTACTGCTGCAAAGGAGTTTGTGGAAAGGACATCACAGACGATTAAGAAGACCGGGCTAAGAGCAAGGTCAGATTGTTAGCTGCTCAAAGCATGAAAGTCGTTGAAGCTAGGTTGTCATTTTTTAAACAGTGAAAATGAGAAGCTCATTCTAGCAGCCCCGAGTTAGATTGGAGCTGACAAAGTAGATAGCAACAGTCATATAGTTGTCCAAGGAAACTGCTACAAGTGCTGGAAAGTGAAGACAAAATAGAGTTGTAAGATATGAGAAGTGTCATTTTTCTTGAAATCACTATGAAGCAATCGCTTCAATCAGGCTGAAGTTATTGTGAGGAGATTGTAGTCGCTGAAGTTATTGTGAGGAGATTGTAGTCACAATGGACAAAGCTATAACCAAATTATTTGCTGAAGTGAAAGAGCTTCAGGAGAGAGTGTATGTACTGCTTTGGTGGTTGTTATCGTTGTCTGGTTGTTGTTAACAAAAAGGGGTAATAACAAAAAAATATTTTTGGTGGTGTGTTTTCCCCTGTTTTCTCCCATGTTCTTCTTTGCCTCTGCACACTTTATTTGTGTTTATTTGAGTAGATTGTTTGGGTTGGAGGTAAAAAAAATTAAAATGTGTCTGTTTTATTGATACTTCAGTAGAAAAATGTTGTTGAGATACTCCTCATAAAATTGATTTTTTCATTTTCTGAAGTAATTGATAGTATTTGGGAGGCTCCTAAAAAAAGGCCAATTTTGAATAGTGTGCAATCACGAAGTTGACAAATGTATTGTACCTAATTTGATGTAAGGGGTGCATTATTGGTTGTAGCCGACACCCTAAAATTTTTTTTGGTTTAACATATTGATGAACCATGTAGCCGAAAATGAGTCCTATAGAATTGGCGAGTACAACGGCTGGGTACCCATGTATCTCGGTAGATGGATTTCTTTTCATATGGACTCAATAATCAATTTTAGTGCAGGTACAGAAAAGAGAAAATCCCATAAAGATGATGGTTTCCCTGCAATGATGATTTTTGATAGAAAAGCCCATAAAGATGATGGTTTCCCTGCAATGATGATTTTTGATAGAAAAGCCCATAAAGATGATGGTTTCCCTGTAATGATGATTTATGGTCATTAGAACCACTTTGGTTCGTGGTCAGCCTTAAACCACTTTCTTATTTCATATGTGAGGTTTGTGGTGAGCTGAAACCACTTGAGTGCAAAGTTTGTGGTGACTGAAAAAGTACTTCAAACTTGTACATTGGTTAGGGGTAATCCGTGAAAACCCAACAGTGATTGGGGAAACAATGTGAAGAATTGGATAAGTGATTGTAAATGGGTACCTAACAAGGCTCTAAGCCATGACCCATCGTTTCTAGATTATGGGGGGATATCTAAAATAGTTTGATAATTAATTTATGGGGGGATGTTGGAAATAAATTAATTATTCCAACTACCACTGTCGGCACCCACCCACTACTGAAGCTGGAAACTTCTAGAGCCATCCATACTGTGCTATGCAACTGTGGAGGTTTCCGGAGCATTCATGACTGGAAAATGCTAGAGCCTTCTCAGACTTCTATAAATAGAGGCATTATGTAAGCAGCCTGGTATCAGATCCTTATCTGATCATATTGATAAATATAGAGGCATCCTATTATATCTTCTCCTCTCTGTTTCCTCTCTGCCCTATTTTTCAACAATTAGAGTACCATGAAATTTTCTATTGTTTTGTTGATGATCTTTATGGCCAAATTAGTCTGATTTGATTTATAATGTCCATAAATCATTGCAGTATAAGTTACTTTGTTTGCTACTTGGCCTTTACAAGCATTTCAAACAAGTATTTTTCTACATCGCCCAGATAACCCACTTTACAAAAACCACTTATCGATGTTCTGTAAGTGTGAATATCCAATTGAAAGCCGTGGTCAATCATGTCATCGAACAACTTCAAAGCCTGATTTGTATATCCCTGTTTGTAGTATCTACCAGTTTAAATTGTATAAGTTATATTATCAGGATGTAGCGCACATTGAATACATTAATCCAACAGCCTTATGCAACTTACCCTTATTGCAAAGACCATCAATTATTACATTATATGTACAAATACTAGACATGCAATCCACTCGAGTCATTCTATCCAACAGCTTCAATGCTTGAGCAAAATTATCCTCTTTACAATATACTCCAATGAAAACTGTGTACATCCAAGAATTTGGAGCAATTTGTGCATTAAATTCAGGGAAATAATAAATAGCTTTTAGTTAATGCCAGAAGTTTATTTTTTCTGTTTCTCTAGATACCAGCAAAAGCCTTGATTCGAACAATACTTTGTCAAAATTATTTGTGTACATTTCTTATGGATAGAGAATTAGCATTACAAAGAATGCTAAAGAGTAAATTGGCAAAGGCACATAGTTCAACAATTGTAAAACTATATATACAATAATTTATAACACATACATGCTTACGGTAAAGAAAAAAAGGCTTATATGAAAAAAAAGCAATCCATTTGCCACCACTACGAGAAATACCACATTAGCACACATATTGCTGGTCGGTTAGAAAACTACATATTTTATCATTAACTAAAAAGAAGACACTCATGGAGTCGTACTTCGACATTTGAATTAGCGATTTGCTGAAAGCGAACTCGTCTGTCCAACCCATATTAACATAGATCTCTATAATGTATTGGATTGGTTTGTTTGGAGGCATATTTGATTTTTTGGTAGAACAGGCAACAAGCTAAAATCGGGTGAGTGGCCTATATTAGTACTGCTAAGAAACATTAATGTTGGAGACATGTCGTTTGGGTTTTTACTGTGTCATTAACAATATCAGATTCTATCACATATTTTAATTGGTTGTATATTTTATCAACTACAATCATAGACTTTGAATTAGGAACATCACACAAAATTCATGTGATATATTTAATAACTTCTTTTAATATTCTAAATCTTGAGGAGATTCTCTTTTAGAATCAGTTGATATCCCCAGGAATGTTTTCTAAATATACTCAATTGCCCTTAGGTTAGTAACTGGATCTCTGAGTAACTTATGATTGGGTTTTTTAATGTGCCTTTCAGGAAAGCTTAAATTGATAACCTAAAATTCCTTTGAATAATCAATACTTCCACTTGTATTCGGGGTGTCACTGCATAGTCTATTCGAAATATGGCTTTTATCGTACTTGCTGTAGGCAATATACTATTCCATTCAGTTGTGCACGAATAGTGAATTAGTTTCACACCAATGAACCAAATATATTCTATAAATTACTTATTTCAATTATCATTAGTTCAATCGATTTGGTCTTATAAGACACCTTTTTGGGAGGTTTCCCAAATTTATTTTTTTGGGATAGTTACCATAGTTTGATAATATTTATAATAAAATTAAAATTAAAATTAAATTTACATATAAAATTATAACTAATTACGGCAAGTGCAGGCCACTAAGTGGCACTTGTTTGCATTTGTTTTCCATTGATTCTTATGTCTTTCTCTCGTGTGGTGAATTCTCTTCGTATTGTTTAACTTGCCCTTGGAAACTAATTAAATTTGATTATTATTTATTGAACTTTATTTTGCTTCTTGATTGCATCCAACAGCCGAATAATGGACAAAGTTAAGATGAATCAATATAATTACTTTCCTATTTATCCAAGAGCTTAATCAATGAAACAACAATTGATCAATTTAATTCCATTCCATTTGTTCTAGGACTTCACAAATTATGAACCTAATTATATTAAATAATTATCCTTATTAAATTTACTAAAATTATTTTATAGTTTGGGATCTTATATTAAATTATTATCTTCCAATAAAATTTATTAGTTTGGAATCTTATATTAAATTATTATCTTCCAATAAAATTTATTATACTTTATTAAATTATTTTTAACATAAGAACTATAATTAATTATTAATTATACGTGGCACTTGTTAAAAATTACATTAAATTAATTACAAATGTATGAATAGTGCAGGTTGAATGAGATATAAAAATATAATTAATTAAAAATATTAGATATTGTGCGAGTTTTAAATAAATAAATTAATATTTATCTTTTTTTTACTATGTGCAAGTTAATTAATTAAATTAATTTTAAATATCATAATTTTTAAAGCATAAATACTTTTGTCATTAAAATATAATTTACCCAAAATTGTTTCTTTACAATTAATTAATGTTCCTAAACATTTTATTTTATTGTGCCATATCATTCCAAATCATGAAGTACTATATAATCATTTAAAAAATTTCTTATATAAAAAAGAAGAAAAAACATAAACACCTAAGTGGCGACAAAAGTTATTCATTTGAAATGGGTTTCCAAATTTTTCGCATTTTACATGTGTCCTATATCTGAGATTTAATTGTTTATATCATTATGAGAGAAGGTAATTTGGAAAGGATAAATGTGTATTCACTAAATTTTACTGCTATTTTTATAAACTTTGTTATTTGTATGTTATTTTTATGAACCAGTAATTTTGAAGCCTAATAGATTTAGCCATATTTGTGGTTGATTGCGTTTTATAAATCAAATAGCATTTTTTTATATACATGTCAAATCAGTAATCAGTTAGTTAATATCAATGCATTTGGTGAGTTGAATCCTTATTCATTGAAAAGGTGAAAGACAAACATCATGTTTATAGTCCTCAAAAATGTTACATTGCTTAATCCATTATATCAACATGCAGTTAGTTAATATCAATGCATTTGGTTAGTTGAATCTGTACTGATGGACAGGTGAAAGCCCCGAACATCATCACTCTAAAGCTTTTGTCCACTGTACTACCTTCTATTATATTTCTTTCCAACACATAACTATTTGTACATGAAATAGTTTGAAAAGCACAGTGTAGAATCATTTCCACACTCCACAATTACAGTCTTTTGTTATAAACACATTAGAAATTTTAAGTAATTAACATAATGCCAGAATCCAAGAATGAAATTAGAAGAAACTGTGAAGAGAATCCAGGTATTCAGAGTCACAACTCTCTATCTTTCAATATGGTATCAAAGTTGTATTTTTGGCGGAATATGTGAAATAGAAGACTTCTTACTTCAATTAGTAGACATATGATCACAAGTTCGTATCTTCCTTTGACAACCAAAACTTAAAGATTAGTTAATTTTACTAGAAGGCCATAACACAGAAAGGCCTTACAAATTTCATAATCCTCCTATCTAATATCAGCTCACAACCAATTTCTTTTTTTCTTTAATCTACGACTCTAAAATTCATTTGACTATTTGTTTACATTGATTCCCCTAAAATCACTACACAGGCATTCAATTTTCTTGACCAAACTTAAACAAAATCTATGACTCAGTTATTGACTCATAACCATCAACTTCTTGAAACTCATTTTAAGTTTAATCCATTCCCCCAATCTATCTTCTACTTGTCACTTTCACTGCCTCCCTGTCAAGTGTTTTACTATCCAAGTGTTTTACTATCCATATGCATGAGCAGATGGTTCTAGAATCTTTTAGAGGATTCTATATCCCATCATAAATTAACTTATAGACAGAGCCGTTGCAGAATCCTGGGAAAAATAAAGCTTTTTTTCTTGAAATCTCAGACGCCTTACCCCAATAAGCCCGACCATAATTGTCTTCATCCAGTGTTGGGATGACTTAGTCTATATCACCAATAATTGGATTCATGAAAGCCCAAAACATCAGGAAGCATTTGGATCTTCATTAAAAATAGGGCCAGTCATAATTTGTTGTTCTAGACTGAGTTGGCATTAAAGACGACAATGTGTTTAGGAGGATTGGTGAAAAGTTTGCGATTGAAGGCAAGAGAAGCCATATATAGAAAGATGAACACGTGTGAAGAAATGAAGCACCAAAATGTACAGATAAAAGAAAATCTTGAATGATGTAGATCAGCCAAGACCCAAGTCAACTCTGAAGATTAGGTTTTGCAGAGTGGGCATAAATGTGTATCGTTCAGTGTTTAGCAGATTCATAATAAAGAGATGTTGACTCAGAAGTATATATAATAAATTTAATCGACGTGGAGATCTGTTCTCCAATCTACAAGCAGAAAAGAATGACTTCATATTTGAAGGTCATTACATGATCTGTGCAAACAGAGAAGGGAGTAGATGTGATGAGAGAGGGCATAGATATTGTTAACCTCTGGCACATCAAACGGCTCAGCCGATTATTGAGCATTTCCGACTTCGCAATCTCCCAATGAGCGTGCAAATCCATTTAAGAAACAAGGGTTTAACCGAGCAGCTACTCTGATTGTTAGTGTGTTGAAATCTAATTATAGACAAGTTGGGAGGTGATCAAGAGGGTGGTGAGTGCAGATGACCACTCACAATGCTAATAAATTAAATGAAAATATTGATCAATGTAGATTGGATTTGATTGCAGGAGATCCAATTCAATCTGCGTATCCAAAAAGATTTGATTTGCTAGCAGGAAATCTGATTCAATCTGCATAAGATTTGATGTGATGATTTTCTACTGGTTGTATTGATTATCGGCTAATAAAAGATATCTCGCCTTTACTGCAAAAGATTGCAATCGGATCGAACACTTGATTTTGCTTGATACTACATTTCCTGAAAATTGCAAACCACCTTAAAAAAACGTTACGTTTGATATAGTGAGGGTTCTAGAAGAGGAGTGAGAACCTCTTGGAAATGATACCTTTTTGGAGGAAGGGGAGATTTTCTCTACTCCAAAGGCTAGAAAAACAGGTGGAGGAACTCTTTCTAACCCTGTGAATGGATCTGTGGATCCCCCAAAATATAAGGAAATAGGAAAATAAACCCCCTTTGTCTCTAAGTTGCAAGTTAAGGTAGTTGCACAAAGGGAGGATGGGTAAACAAAGTAGGTTACTCAACGCTCAATGTTGATTCAAGTTGAAAGGGAAGTCTCAAATGATCTAGTGGTTGGTTGTGTTTTATCACAAACAAAGCAAGTTACCTTGGAGGCTAAAAAATCATATCTTTCCTCGGATGCAACAACTAGAAACACGTTGATATTAGAGGAAAAAGAATGGACAACCCAAGAAAAGAAAACCAAAAACAAGAAGGTGGACGTGGGATCTAAAAGTAAGGCAGGTCGCCTTTCACTGAGGGTTTCAAGACATAAGGAGATGGTTAGGGAAATTACTAATGGACAACAAATAACCATGCATGCTAATACCAAATGTAAGAAATGAAGTTTCTTTCATGGAACATGTGAGGGCTAAACAATCCTCGAAATTAATATGCACTGAGAAACTATATTATGGAATAAAAGTAGATATTCTTTTACTTCAGGAAATGAAAATGACTACTCATATTTTTTCTAGTATTGATCATAAAATATGGCTAGGTTCCTCCTCCTTTATAAGTGGCGATAATGGAGCCTCAAGGGGAATGGTACTATGTGGGATCCTAACAAACTCAAAGGATACATATATTCCTTTTCTCCTAAGTTTATAACGGTTACTTTCACCTTGGGTAATTGTATGTAGAATTTATTTAATATGTATGCTCCTAATACCCGGTCGGGGCATAAGGAGGTTTGGGATGAGATCTCTTCTTTTATTCTTGATGATTTGGACTCACTATGGATGGTGGCTAGAGATTTAAATTCTCCTTTGTTTCCTTCTAAAAAAATGGGAGGGTTAATGGATTACTTTGAAACTATGGTTGATTTGTCGGATTTCATTAGTAGGAATAGGCCTTTTCACATTAAACTCATGAGTCAACCTTTCACCTGTTCTAACAATTGGAAAGGGAATAACCTCATTCAAGTTAGGTTAGATAGAATCCATGTCTCAACCAGATGGGACATTGGTGGTAATGCCACTCTTAAAGCTCTCCCAAGGATTATCTCTAATCATAACCGGATTATTCTACATTGGATTGACAGACCCCCAAGTGAACTTCTCCCCTTCCGTCATGCAATCATGTGGGCTTCTCACCCAAACTTCAAAGCTTGTGTTCAAAATTGGTGGAACACTCTTGTACAAGGGTTGGCTATTTATAAGGTCTCGCAAAAGTTGGAGGTAATTAGAAGCAAGTGAAAGGATGGAATAGATTAACTTTTAGGGACATTTTCAACCAAAAAAAAGATATAAGCTCCAAGCTTGAATCTATACAAAATCTAATGGCTAGGGGAGACTACTCTCTATCTTTACACTACAAAGAAGATACTTGGAGGAAAAAGTGGAAAATTTTTTTTGGGAGAGAAAGGATTTACTCGAAACAAAGATCTAGGGTGTAATGGTTGAAAGAAGGTGATCAAAACTCTACTTTTTTCCATAGATCAGCAAGTAGACGCCAAAAGAGGAATACTATCTAGAGCTTGAAAAATGAATTGAATCAGGATATCATTGAGGACTTTCAATTGGGAGAAATAACAGTGGATCATCTCAAACATGCTTATAGTGAAGCTAGAGGAGCTAGACCATGTGCACTAGAAGATCAACTATTAAGTTGCCTCCCTCATGCCACCATGCCTGCGGATAATGACCAGATTCTTGCTCCGGTTACTAAGGAGGAAGTGTGGACTGCTATCTTTTTCTATGGGTGCTTATAAATCCCTAGGATCATATGCTCCCCTGCTTTCTTCCAAGAATTTTGGGACATTGTGGGATGATGTCATTATGGCTACTAGAGGTTTCTTTAAGACAAGAAATTTGTTGAAGAAGCTTAACAACACCTTCATTGCTTTAGTCCTCAAAATTCATGAGCCTTAAAAATTGGGTGACTTCAGACCTATTAGCCTCTACAATACTATATACAAGTTTTTCTCCAAAATTTTAGTAAATAGGATCAAACCTTTTTTGGATGATTTTATAAATTGCAATCAGCAAGGTTTTGTCCTTGGAAGGCAAATCCTTGAAGAGATAGTGTCCACTCATGAGATTATACATTCTTTGGATAAGTGTCACATGCCAAGAATAGTCCTAAAGCTTGATATTTCAAAAGCATATGATATGGTCAGATGGAAGTTCTTGTTCAAAGTTTTATTGAGACTAGGATTCAATGAAAGACTAATCAACTTGATTAGGGAATGTGTGGAAACTATCCAATTCTTAGTCATTTTCAATGAATTTCCTAGGGGCTTCTTTGGAGCAAATAAGGGCATCGGACGAGGAGACATGTTATCACTATGCATATTTAATATGTTTTCAAAGGTTTTGGGTAGAAATTTTCTCAACCTAGTTTCTTGCGGGAGAATTCAAGAGGTTAAAGTTGCCTCCACTCTTCCCCCTTTTGTCCTGCAACAGTTTATTGATGACACTATCCTCTTTGGAAAGGCTTCAATTGGTAAGGCTTCGATGATTGAAGTTAGGGAATGGAAGGCCTTTCTTATTGATTATGCTTAAACATTGGGTCAACACATCAATTATGAGAAAAACAATATACACTTCTTCAACATGAAAGAGGATCTACAAAACAAAATAAAAAACATCATAGGTTGATAGAGTGTTTTGCCTAGTACCTACCTTGGTCTTCTCCTTACTATCAAGGATGTGACCCCAACCTTTTCGAGTTCAATATTGGAAAGAATGCAAAATAAGTTGACAGGATGGAAATGTAAGCTTCTAAGCAGTGTAGGGAAACTCCAACTTCTTGCAGCCTCTCTTTAAGGTATTTATGTTTATTTCCCATCCCTATTCAAAATTTATGGTAATATAATAGATAAACTTGAAAGAATCCAAAGAAATTTTCTTTGGATTGGAATGGAGGAAAAGAAAAGACTAGCTCTTGTCAATAGGGACATGATGTGTGTTGCCATGGTTCCTCTAGTAGCCCAATTTTAAAAATTTTACTAGTGATATCAGGGGTTATTACTAGGGTCAATTTATTTGTATATTTGCACATATTTTTCCATGGTCCTTTGGTCAAACTTTCAAAATCTTATTATTTTGGGGTCACAAATATTTGATAATATGTCAAATTTTGAGCTCAAAAATTAGTAGTAATTCATGGGACTTCTGTGTTTTCATGTTTCCAAACTCTCCAGTTATCTGCCAGTTCCGTGTCGCACTTCAAATTTTTGAAATCAGAGCTACGAGTCAAAAGTTATGCTCCTTTGAAGTTGTTGGATTAATTTTAAATTATTTAAAATTAAAATTTAAAAATTAAAAATTAAAAATCTTAACTTGAAAAAGGTTAATATTTCTAAATCTCAACTTGCCAAAAGGTTAAGGGTTATGGGTTGGGGTTTTAAATTGTCGGAAAACAAGGAGTTAAGAGTCAACACTCCAAACCCATCCCATTCTTTCCTCTCAACATTCCAAACTATTCTAAAACCTTAAGGCCATGTTTGTTTGAGGGGTGGAATTGGAATTTGGGAGAGAAAACCTAGTTTTGACTCCAAATCTTTAGGCCCCGTTTGTTTGCTGGAAGATGGCTGGAAGATGAAAACGGGAAGATGTATTTTTGTACGGCCAAATTCTCATTTTGGTCCAAAATGAGAATTTGGCAAATTCCACCCGGGAAGATGTATTTTTGTACGGCCAAATTCTCATTTTGGTCCAAAATGAGAATTTGGCAAATTCCAACTTTTTTTTGGAATTTGCCAAATTCTCATTTTGGACCAAAATGAGAATTTGGCCGTACAAAAATACATCTTCCCGTTTTCATCTTCCAGCCATCTTCCAGCAAACAAACGGGGCCTTAGTTTGGTTGCTTATATTGGAAATTGTGAAAACCTGGTTATGGTTTTGATCTTCCCATTTTACTCAAAAAATAAGGATTTGCAACTTCCATCTAAAAGGTGGAATTCATTTGAAAACCTGGTTATGGTATTTTATTGCTCTATTTTATTGGCTCATGTTCCCAAAATTGGCTCATCTTCCCAAAACTTTTTCATCTTCCAGGTCCACCAAACAGTCCAAATTATCTTCCCACAATGCAAAACCAGAATCTCAAAACCTTATTATGACATAATAAGGTTTTGAGTCAAATTCCAATTCCCCAAACAAACGGGGCCTAACTTTTGAGAAAAGGCTATTTGTTAATAGTTAATAGTTTTGGTTGTCATTGGAAAGTTAAAAAGTCAAATTCCCAACCTTCCCACAAACTTACCCTAATCCTAACCTTATGAGATTTATGAGATTTCAAGATTTTAAGAACCCAAACTCCAACTTCCAAATAACTACCTATTTAAAAATAAAAATAAATGATTTGTTAGAAAAGAAGGATGAAGTTGGAAAAGGGCCCGTTTGTTTTGTGGAATTTGTGCATGCCGGAATTGCCAATTCTAGAATTGAATCCATTCTAGAATTGTGCTAGTCTCAAAACGAATTCTAGAATATGGGCTTGTAATTTGGTTCACCTAGAAGATCATTGAGAAGATGCAAATTCTGTGTTTGGTTCCACACAACTAGAATTGGAATTGGAATTTTGTTTTTGCACACATACACATATATACACACACACACACATACACATATATACACACACATATGTATATACACACACATGTGTGTATATATACACACATATACGCACATGTGTGTGTATATACACACATCTATACACACACATATATATACACATGTATGCACACACACACATATATATATAATATACCAGAGTAACGAGAATCGCGCGAATCGCGATTCGATTCACTGCTGTCGATTTTTTATGAATCGGTGAATCGGATCGGCGATTCACAGGTATGAATCGCCTGAATCGCATGAATCACCGATTCATGAAAAAATCGCATGAATCGGCCCTCATGAATCGGCTGTCAAGTCAAGAAAATTTAAAAAACATTGATTTTTTTTAATCTTTTTTTGTGTCTTTCATCTTACATACATTTTTGTACTGCGACAGGGAGCGCACAAGGGGCGCTGCCCCTTGACCCCGTCTTGGGGG
>MU226360.1:349599-366238 GCA_018584345.1 Thuja plicata | reverse complement strand
CTTGGAGAGAGAAGAAAAACCAAGCCAACCTAGATGACTCTTCTCCAAGAAAAGAGGAAAATAACACTAGAAGACAAGATGGAAATCAGTCCAGTCATGAGGGGAACACCTCAGAGTATGAAGAAGCCCCTGACCAAGGACCATAAACATATGCAATTACCACTACGTCTAGTGAGAGAGAAGGAACTGATATTATTAGTTCAGATTTTGAAGTTCCTTCAGATGAGCTTGCTGAAGAGGAGAGAATCTTAAAGAGACAGTTGGCCCTTATTCAACAAAAGAAAAGAGAAAAGGATTTTTTAAAAAAATGAAAAAACATGATCAAAAAGATGTAGATAAGTTTAGAAGAAGATCTTTAAGACATCAAGCATCAAATAATGTTGAGAGGTCTCGCAGAGACCAATAGACACTAATCACTCACAAAGGTTCTGGTTCACAAACTTTCAGAGACAAAGGAAAACAAAAAGTTACTGAAAATAAAGTTGAGGAACCAAAAACTCAAAAAGTTCTCACAGAACAAATGTCTAAGCTAGACATTGACCTTGAAAGATCAAGAAGGGAGAAAGAAACCATGGAAAAGATGCTAGAAAAAGCTGAAGCTGAAGCTGCTACCTTGGAGATGAAGAATAAATTTGACTTCTTCAAATCTTCTACATATTCTTATACTGGTGTGGAAAATACTACATCTTCAAAAGCCAAAACTACCAATTTCCAGGATGATGACAAATTTCAAAGGAAGCCATTACATCTAGAGAGGTACAAACAATTTAATTTTCTTGGAATTCCTGGATACCCTAATGCATTACCTAAAGATATTGGGGAAAAACTCCCAAAGTTTGCAGGAAATAATGTTATTTCTTATGAAGTACATCTGAGAAAGTTTATAAATTTCATAGATGATTTAAATATTAATCATGAAGATGTCCTCATGAAGCTATTTGTTCAATCCCTAGTGGAAGATGCTTGGGAATGGTTTAGAAGTCTATCACATGATTTTGTAGCATCTATGGATGAGTTAATTGACTTATTCAAAGATCAATATGGTGAAAAAACTAATTAAGGATTCTTGTTAAATGAATTCAATAACATAAAGAAAAATTTCAATGAAGAGGTCACTGAATTCAACATAAGATTTCAAAGAGCAATGCACAAGTTATTTCAAAAGATCAAATTGGATGAAAAGGTATGTTTAGCTACATATCTAAATGCTTTTGATTCTAAGATGGGGTATGCTCTTAGAGACAAAAATCCTAGAAGTCTTACTGATGCATATAAAATAGAAGTGAACATAGAAATGAATAGAGGGTATCAGGGAAAATGGGTAGAAGAGATGATGCACGTTTTAGTAGGAGTAACCGGAAAGAACCTGACTATAAAGAATATAAATCTCTACAAAACAACACACCATCCTACAACAATACCTATAACCCACAAAATAGGATACAAAATCATCCCTATGGTACCCAATTCAAGGATGTAAATCCTATTGCCCCACCAAGAAAGGACAAACCTAAAAATAGGACTCCCGATCCTCTACATAAAAATGTTGTTCATATGTGCAATGATGACTTTTGGTGTGAGGCCTATCAAGCCTCACATAATCCTAATTTTTGCATTGTTTCTTTAGATTTAAAAGCAAATGAAGAGAAAGAAAAGGATGAAAGTGAGTTATGTGATTATAATATGACCAATGCTTATTCATGTCAAGACATAGATTTTGATAATGAAATAGAAAATCATGACATTTATGGCTCACAAGGTAGAGTAGAGGTTCATCAACAACACATTTTGTCAGATAGTGAGGAAGGAGAAAGGGTTGACCACATAAGATGCTATGCCCAAAATAGTCAAGAACCCTTATTAGTAAGAAAATCTTCTAATGAAGAAAAGGCTAGAATCACTGCAGATCTAGTAAATAAAGCAAGAAATAACTACCACTTGAGAAACAGAGTAGTGGGTGATGTAGGTAGTCAACCATCTGGTATCTTCATTAAAGAAAACAAGCCAGATGCTAAGTATATACCAAAAAGAGATGGACCTAGGGAAATGTGAATAAGCCTAAGGTCAAAATTGTGAGCAAAGCTATTGATCCAAATGTTGTACATGAGGGAAAAGCTAAAGTGCCAGAAGCAGGTACTTCCTCTCCCAAAGTTGAAAATAATAAATCCAAGAAGGAAGAGTCTACTCTGAATATTCAAATAGAGGATAATAATATCATTATTGAAAAACCAAAATCCTCTTATGTGAAATATAGTCTGGTTGATATGTGCCAATGTCTATCTCAAATGACTGTCAAGGTCCCATTTCTAGAAATGATGAGGATCAAAGAACATAAGGAAAGGTCCTATCAGGGTTGAATAGTGTATCCCCAATGAAAATTCAAAATATAGAATATGTTGAAAAGAAATCTAACAACAAGGGAAAAGAGCCTGAGGTAATGATTTATGAGATTCCTCAGATTTACCTCAACACAAATACTTCTGCAAGAATTGTTGATCCATTTTTCATAACATTGGTAATTAATGGTAAGATGCTCAAAAATTGCATGATAGATTCAGGAGCATCAAATACTGTTATTCCTGCAGAAATCCATGGGATTACAAGTTGATACTCATCATGGGAGGTGTCAAGCAATAGATTCAAGAGAGATCTCTATTGTTGGTACCATTGAAGCCTTACCTTATAGGTTAGTTGTATGCCTTGATATAGTATTGATAATGAGTGTATTGGTGCTTGATATCCCACCACATTATGGAATGTTGTTGTTTAGGAAATGGAGTGCCTCAATGGGGGGAAGTATTCTGTGTGATTTATCTTATGCCCCTTTTAATATTGGTGGAAATAATGTCAAGGTGCCTAGAGAAGGTAGGACACCTCATATGATTGAGTTACATGAAAAGACTAACATTAATTACTGTGTAGATGTTGACATGGAGAACTTTAGAGTGAAAAGGAGTGCTCATCAATGTAAAGATGTTGATCCCTTAATGAAGGAGTTGATTACACAGAATGATAATCTATGGAAAATTTATTTTGATGGAGCATGTTCTAAGGAGGGATCAGGAGTTGGTATTTTACTCATCTCTCCATCAGGTACTACATTTAAATATTCTTTCTTGTTAGCATTCCAATGTACAAACAATACAACAGAATATAACGCTTTGTTTCTAGGGCTAGACATTGCTGCTAAACATGGAATCAAATGTCTAAAAGTTTATGGTGATTCAGAGTTAGTAGTAGCCCAAGTCAAGTCCAAATATACAGTGAAAAATGATAGACTAAAACTGTATAAGCATGCAATTTGGGACCAAATTGAATCTTTTGACGCCTTTGATATTAGCTGGATAGAAAGGTCTAAAAACATTATGGTAGATTTCCTAGCTAATCTTGCTTTGAAAATTGATGATTTGACTTTAAATGGGGATCAATAGTTGAAATAAAGACAAGACCAGTTATCCCTGACAATATTTACAACTGGCAAGTATTTGAGGATGACCAAGATATTCTTATATTTATTCAGTGCCTAGACCATTATGAGAACCAGCACATTGATTGTAACACTTTACTTGAAGTTATTAATGGTAAGGATTGTGTTTTGGGGAATGAGGTTGTCCAAATAAGTTCTAATTAGATTCCCAAGGGATTGGTAGAACTAGAAGCATTGTTTAGTGATCAGAATGATCATTCATAAAAAATAGGCAATGCTAAGGTTGAAGATTTAGAAGAAATAAATCTAAGATCAAAGACCACTCCTCAAATAGTCTATAGTGGAAAAGGATTAGATTTCCATGTTAGAACAAATTTGATCAAATTAATAAGGAAATATAAACATGTATTTGCATGGTCTTGTGAAGATTTGAGAGCTTATAGAGAAGATCTTTTCTAGCATGAAATCCCATTAAAATCAGATGTGAAACCATTCAGACAAAAATAGAGACCCATTAATCCATTGTTAGCTCCCAAGATGTAATAGGGGTTGATGAAACTAAAAGATGTAGGGTTTATCCATCCTATCAGACATTATACATGGGTTTCAAATCTAGTCCCAGTGAGAAAGAAGAATGGTGACATAAGATTATGTGTTGATTTCAGAAATTTGAACATTGCATCTCTGAAAGACAATTATTCTTTACCTAATATAGAGGCAATGGTACATAAGGTAACTGGTTGTGAGCTATTATCAATGATGGATGGTTTTTCAGGCTATAACTAGATGTTAAAGAAAGAATCATAACAGTTCAAGACTGCATTTACTACTCCATGGGGAACTTATGTATATGTTAGAATGCCATTTGGATTAATAAATGCAGGAGAAACTTTTCAGAGAGCCATGGATTTTTCTTTCAAAGAGTTTATTGAGTTATGCATGGTGATACACCAAGATGGTTTAACTGCATATTCTAAGAAAGTTGAGGATCATTGTGAACACCTAGAAAAAAAATTCAATAAAGCTTTAGAATATGGTGTCTCTTTGAATCCTGGAAAATTTCAATTTGTAGTTAAAGAAGGAAAGTTTCTGGGACATATAGTGTCTAAGGATGGAGAGAGGATTGACCCAAAAAGAATAGAAGCCATTCAAAAGGTCACTGCTCCAAGAAATATAAAAGGTGTACAATATTTCCTAGGAAAGATAAATTTTGTGAGAAGATTTATTGCAAATTTTGCTTAGATTGTCAAACCAATTATTAAGTTGTTGAAGAAAGATGAAAAATTTCAATGGAGTGAAGAAGCCCAAGTAGCCTTTGAAAAAATTAAGAAAGCAGTTTAGGAGGCACCAGTCTTGAAGTCACATGATTACTGTAAGCCTCTCTCTTTATTCTTATTTGCATCTTTTCACACTATTGTTGTTGTCTTGCTACAAAAAGATGAGGAGGGTTTTGAACACCCTATTGCCTTTTTTAGCAAATCCCTCCAAGATGGAGAATTAAATTATGAAATGATTGAGAAGCAGGCATATGTTTTGGTGAAAGATGTAAAATCATTTAGACCTTATTTTGAGATCCGATCTTGTAACCTCTACTAGCCCTCAAGGTGAGTCCAATTTCCTCTTTTTCATTTCATAGCACTTACTCTGAGATATCATATTAAGTATTTTTATGTTCTTGATTGTTACATGTGCTTGCTAGCCTTAGGTCACTTAATCAAACACAAGCAACCTCAATTGGAATTAATCAATATCAATCAAAGAACAATAAAGGGAAAGTACAATCAAAGAAAAAGAGATCTTTTAGATATTAACCCTTGAAAGGACTTGAATTTTTCATTAGTACCCCTATATCAATTTGGGCTATGCTAATCTAATTTGAGTTCTCTCGAAGATTATATTTGGGGATCCCTCTTTCTCTTTCCTTAATTTGCATAAAATACTTGATGAATTAACACACCTTTTTTTATGTTGCACTTTCATTCAACTAAACTACTTCAACATGAAAATAAATCTACTCTAATTGAAAGATTGAGGAAACCATACAAAACTTCAAAGAAAAATTAAGTAATTCACCATGAAGAACCAACAATGTATTATCAATCACTTTGATAAGCTATTATCTCTCTAGCTTCTAATTTCACTACTAATCTAATGAATTACAAATGAGAATGCCTTGGAATTTTATAGATGTTAAATTCCAAGGAAGGGCCAAGATCAAGGGAAAATATTTATCCCTACAAACCCTAATTAGGATTGTCAAACTATCAACCAATTACATGAAGGCTCAGCTCTGTGGGCCAATAAGAAAATTACAAAGCTTTTCATATCCAATGAGAAAATTGAACACTTGTCATGATGTGATTGATTGTTCTTGTAGCTTGAATTTTCTGATAGGAGAAGAGAATTGGGTGTCGCCTCATTCAGCCTTGTCTTATAGATTGGATCAATCTTCTTAGAGAAGAGAAAATATCTCTTGATACTCAACATTGTTTAGCTCTCCCTCATGATGGCATATTCCCAAATTTCTTTATCTTTCAATCCTCTTTATATTCTTTCAAGCCTTCTCCATTCTCTGAAATTTTCCTCATGGCTTTGACTTGAATTTGCAAACGTGAACCTTTTAATCTTCATTTTCGAACTTGAACTTGCATTTTGAAATTGTAATCTTGATTAAAATTGATTGTAGTTGTGAGCTTGGTGATATCTTCATGTGGTGGGATCTCTCCAAATAAACTTGGATTTAAGGAGGAAATCCAAGTTGATGGAAATTTCTCCCACTTGTGACTCTTTACTTATCATGAACCATCTTGATCTTGACTTTCATTTTCTTTTGATAATCTGATTTGAATTCCCTTCTCGCTTGGGACTTGAAGTTTGAGCCACCCCTCTTGTAGCTTGAACATGGGATCTTGAATCTACTTAAAGCCTTGAAATCTTGAATTTGGGTCGCCTTCTTGAAGTCTCCTTATTTTCTTATCAAATTTCTCCTTCAATGATTTTACCTGCAAACAAGAGAGAAGGCATGAATTTCTCAAAATTGATAAGAAACATGAAATAAGACTTAGCGCCTTTATGATTTAGCAAGGATATACTTTTAGAATAGGCTTGATTTTATAATTTTAAATCTCAAAACCTAGATTGTGCCTTCTTATCCCCCCAAGGTAAAATTGCCTCATTCCTAATGCTAAATTATGTCACCTTATCCCTTTAGGCGTAACCTACATTCCCATTAGAAGACTAAATTTTTTGCCAATCTGAGATTAATTTTTTGCTAAAAATGAAGAGGGGAAGTTTTCCTAGTATTTGGTGTCAGAATGACATGAATCGCTCATGTTTATATAGGTGGTGGTAGGGTGAATGGGCATGTCTCTAACATAGGTTGACCTTGGCCAATAAAATTTATTTGTTTGAATTTATTTTAGGCCTTCATAGGCTGACCTTGATAGGAGGTTTAATATTTTAATATTTACTTTCTTTCAAATCCAAATCACCACCTCACTAAGTTTTAGCAAAGCTAAATGTAGGGGAAAAAATTGTCAATCAAAGACGATAAAATCCTTGAGGGAGGGTTGATTTTTCCTCCCTTGAGGATAATAATTTTTTTGTTCTTAATTGCATACGACCTCCCTCTATTTGAGTTCTCTTTTATCACATTTGAAACCCCGACCATTCATTCAACTTGATCATTCCTAAAGTGGAAATAGAGGGATCTCGAGGATTATGGTCTTGGTCTTGGGTGGAGGTTATCATTGTGTAATGATTTTCATGTTAAGCTGAGCAGAAATCAGAAGGGGATAAGGATAAAATCATCATGCTTGTTAGAGATTCATCGTGCCTTAGGATTCTATTTGTAGTGTTGGACTGGAATTAGGGTGTCTTAAGGATAAAATCCTCTTGGCATGGCAGTATCCGCCACCTTTTGAGGATTTTATCATGAAAGGTGGTTCTCTATCACCATTAAAATGTTTTATTTTATCCATTTGATCATCTCACACCCACTTTGTTCAATTGTTCCATGAATATGGAGGTGACAATCATGTGTTTTCAAGTCATGGCAGAAAAATGGAATAAGGGAGGAATTTTAACATTCTTCACCTTTGAAAAACTTGAAATTTTATTTCTTATCTTGTCTTAAGTATCCATTCGCAGCCTAAAAGATATTTCCCCATCCCATGAAATAGATTTCTTCATCCCATGAAATAGATTTCTTAGCCAAATCTAGGGTAGAATTTGTGGCAGGAAGAGGATAAAATCATCATTGGAGGGAAGAATCTACCCTCCCATGAGGAATCTACTTGAAAAATTTATCAAAATTAACCCAATTTTCCCCTCAATCTATTAACAAACATCAAGATTGGGTCCCCTTTCAATCACTAACTTGCACTATGAATCAAAGGAAGGATGATTTATATGACTTTATAGGGGCTGGATATCCAAGGGAGGAGAGGATTTTATCCTCAAGTGCAAGCAGATTCTACCCTGTCCTAAGCATAACTCTTCATACAATTCATTGATCCCTCCAATCTTAGTAACTCTTTCCTGATTAAAGCCCTCCTCAATTGCCATCAAGTCTGCTAATTTGTTTCTAAGGTGTTATGTCAATCATTCAAAACTAATTTATGTATTACTTAGGATGGATTTTATGCTCTGATTCTACCATTTTCAATTTGATTTCAAACTTTTCCAAACACTCTCTCAAGCTAAGACTTGGGGACATGATCGATTTTGGATCTTCCACTCAGTTCCTCGAACTCGCCAAACTCATCCCAAGGCCCGAGACTGAAAATTATCACTAGCTAGACTCTCTAGGACAACAACTTCTATAGCTAAAGTGAAAAGTAGGGGTCCCCATTTACAATGGGTTCATGCTGTGAAAATCTCACAATATCTAACTCATACCCAAATAAATGTTCCTAAACATTTCAAGGATAAAACTGACTTAGAACCAAGAGTCTTTGATCGATTCCACTTTCACCAACCAAACAACTAGAAGTGTGAGTGTATTAATTCCCCACTCAACAAGAACCTAGAGCACTTCTTGGATTCATTGGACTTATTTATTTTTATATCCTTACGCCAAAAGCATCCTGGATAGAGCCTCACTACCAGTCAGACATCTATACCCCAAATGAGGTTATCATTGTGGTCAACCATGAACATTTCTCTACCTTTAGTGATTTCTATATCGAGTATCACCGGTAGAGATGTTCGCACATCCAAAGCCAAAATACCTTAGACTTTTATTTTCTCTTTTCATTTTTCTCATCTTTGAATTTAGGTTGGAGAGTTGAAATCTAGGATCAATGGGGGAGCATACCCATTTCCCAGATCAACTATCTTCCCCAATCATGAAATTTTATTGCTTTTAATTTTGTCATTCTTTTCTTCTCAAATTTGATTTTGGCTTACAAACATTGAAGCTTGTAGTGGGTTTGGAAGAACCACAATGGTGTTGTATAAAGTGTATGATTTTCACCAGTTCGAACTTCACCTTGAGAACTTTTAGAGAACTCAAAGAAATTAAGTGTGAGTAAAATGTTGTAATTGAAAGACTTGGGTACTCAAAACTAATCATGACTCCATCCGAATTTAGGATAAATACTTTGCACAAGATAAGGTTATTAGGAATACAATCTCCAATTTGAGAGGACCTCACAAAGAAATATCCAAGAAATGAACCAAATAAATCAACTAGTAAAATGCCAAGCCGTGTTGTCTGAAACCACACCTTTCTCACAAATTTGGATCCCTCTAACTAATCTAACCCATAAGACTCCTAAACTAAACTAGACCAAATAAATAAAGAAAACAACTACTTGGATCAAAAGACCCAAGGCAGACATACATACTTACTTGCTAAAGAAAACCATTCAAAACAATTTCAATTCAACTGACTCAAGACAAACTATTTTCCTAGCTCAACAAAGTGACTAAGCTAACCAACGAAAAGGAAACCTACTCTAAACCTCTTGAACCAAATGGTTTGAGACAAACCTTCTCCAACTATGTACAAGACTCATAAAGGGACGACACTCAAAAGAGCTATATATGGGCTTGGCCAAATATGCTTTCTCAGGATGTTCAAGAGAAACAAGGCTTGGGTGATGGTTCTCAATCTTTCAAATTCATCCTTGTACTCCAAAAAAAAATTTGTCACCTCACACTCAAATTCAAAAAAAATTTCATGTAAAATCAACAGTTGAGGTAATTCATGAGGTCCATGGTCAATCCATGAACAAGTTGTCTTTTCAAGATCTCCATAATTAAAACAATAATTTTTAGAATTTTCAACATTAGAAAGAGACAACCTAGTTTGATTTGATAGACAATTTTTGTTCAAAATATCATTGATCATCCACATCTTCAGGAGGGAAAAGTTGGCGATGGGTCCTCCACTGGCATCAACATCGAACTTGAGAGAAATCAAGGTAGGATCATTCTTGAAATCAAGGACTTGGAATACTTGTTTTATGGTGGCTTATCTTTGTGTAACATGAACCATGCACCCTTGTTAGTCTCTTTGAGTGCAACCTCAAATACCAAAGATTCCTTAATGATCTCTCCCTCAAAATATCTCAAGATGTTCAAATGCAAGTTTGAACTGTAGCAACAACCCAAACAGTTCTTCATCTTGATCTCCCATGGGGTTGCATGTAGATTTTTCTTTAGGAACATCAAGAATAGCATCCTTGAAAATGATATTAAGATCATCCAACATCTCCATGAGTTCATCATATTCTATCTGAAAGGGTAAAATCTTTGGAGATCAAAGCTAATGGTGAATCGTGCCACTCTCAGTATTTTTTTTTAGTCTTGGAATGCCTTTGGTAATGAATCCATTTGTATTTCTTCCATAAGATCCTTAAGTACCCCCCAAATAATATGGAAGTAATGATGTCCTGGAATTCTTTATCAAATTGCACCTCATACTTGGATTCACTTAGAATGACTTGAACTTCCTTGTTCAACTTGTCTACCTAATTGCCTCCTTCTTCAAGGATGTTTGAAATTCCTCGCAATTCATCCTCAAGAATTTGACTTTATAGCATGAGGGAAATATCACCAAGGATTACTTCTTTGAACTTGTGATGATTCCTCTCATGCTATTCAAGATGTAAATATTTGCCTTCTATGCTTCCTCTTCCTTGGATGAACTCTATAGATCCCTTGATTTTCTTGTCAACCTCTTCTCCTTGTGATGTAATATATGAAAGTTGATCCTCCACTTGATTATCTTGATCATTAAACTCAACCATGCTTCCCTGATGCAACTCTTTTTCTTCTCCATCCTTTGGTTTCTAGTTTGAGTTATAGATGTCATTTTCATTTGATGCCCAAATTGAAAGCTGAAAGAAACCCTTGCCACCCCCCATTGATGCTTCCTCGTACCAACCCATTTGAAACTTGATTAAGTCAATGATGTCTTGAAAATATGGGCAAGTAGATTATGAATATGAGAGGTGAAGTTCACTACACCAATGTTGCCAATTATTTCATCCATGTCCCTTTCTTGGTTTCCTATTAATATCTTCTCTGAACTCAAGGAACTCCAACTCTGAACTGACAAGTATCGCAGACCCATACACTTCTAAAAAATAAATTATTCCTCGTAATGCCAACTCCACTCTCAAAAGAAATATCAAGAAATGCATCTCCTCATGCTCATTAGTACCATGTATTGTACACCACCCCGATGTTTCAAAATGAAACACTAAATACTCAATCCTCTCTTGAATAAGGTCATCTCTCAGGTTAAGATTGCAAATTAAGATTATGAAATAAATTCAAGGATCCTTATATTGTGGATACTCACATAGTGAAATAATGTGATTTGATGGTAATTACTTAGGGGGACTTACACTATTCATCTAGTGGATATCAACTATTTACACTTCTATAGATTTGGCTTCACAATGTGTAATGAAAATATAGTTTTGTTTTTTCCAATTTCCACTTCAACTTAAACTTAAACTAGCTAACTTTAGCTACTTCTAATTATGAATGCAAGGAATCATAGATGGACTTGGACTCTACTAGATGTAGTTTTATTAGTGACTTCGGCCCACCTAGTGCAAGCTTCTAATGAATACCCAAATAGTTTTCACATCGATATCTCCTCTTAAATCCCATAAAATGGATGCAAACTAAAGATTGAATATCAATTTAAGTTGAGTACTTTCATCAGATCACCACACAAGGCACACTCACAATCAACAAGAGGCTAGTGACCCATATTTGTTGAATCAATCAAGTAAACATCCACAATTACTTATATTCAACTAAACTACTTCAACATGAAAATAAATATACTCCAAGTGAAAGATTGAGGAAACCATGCAACACTTTAAAGAAGCATTAAGTAGTTCACCATGAAGAACCAACAATAAATTATCAATCAGTTTGATAACCATTATAGCAACAATTTGGTCAATTCTATCCCTTAGCTAGCCTAATTTGATCTCCTAAACTATTATCTCTCTACCTTCCAATTCCACTAATAATCTAATGAATTATAAATGAGAAGGCTCTGGCCTTTTATAGATATTCAATTACAATGAAGGGTTGTCAAACTATCAACCAATTGCATGAAGGCACAACTTTGTGGACTAATAAGAAAATTAAAAAACTTTTGATAGCCAATGAGAAAATTGTACACTTGGCATGATGTGATTTATTGTGCTTGTAGCTTGAATTTTTTGATTGGATAAGACAACTAGGTGCCCCCTCATCATCTGTGTCTTGTAGATTTGATCAATCTTCTTGGAAAAGAGAATATATGTCAATTCTCAATATTGTCCATCTCTCCCTCATGATGGCATATGACTTGAATTTGAAAACTTGAACCCTCTAATCTTGATTTTCAAACTTGAACTTGAATTGTGAAATTGTAATCTTGATTGAACTTGATTGCATTTGTGAACTTGGTGATAGATTCATACGGTGAGATCACTAAAAATAAACTTGGATTTCAAGAGGAAATCCAAGTTGATGAAATTTTCTCCCACTTGTGAATCTTGACTTATCTTGAACCATCTTGATCTTGATTTGGAATTTCTTTTGATAATCTTATTTGAATTCCCTTCTCTTTTGAGACTTGAAGCTTGAGGCATCCCTCTTGTATCTTTCCCATGGGATCTTGAATCCACTTGGAGCCTTGAAATTTTTAATTTGGACCGACTTCTTGAAGTCTCCTTGTTTTATTATCAGCCTATTCCTTCAATGATTTTCCCTACAAACAAGAGAGGAGAAGGCATCAATTTCTCAAAATTGATAAGCAACATGAAATAAGACTTAACGTCTTTATGATTTAGAAAGGATATACTTTTAGACTATGATTGATTTTATAATTTGAAATCCAAACGAAACCTAGATTACACCTTCTTATCTCCCCAAGATAAAATTGCCTCATTCCCAATGTTGATCCACCGAATCTTATGTCACCTCATCCCTTTAGAGGTAACCTACAGTCCCATTAGAAGACCAAGTTTTTTGCCAATCTGAGATTAATTCGCTGCCACAAATGTAGAGGGGAGATTTCGCTATTGTTTGGTGTCAAAATAACATGAATCACTCCTATTTATATACGTCATGGTAGGGTGAATGGGCACGTCTCTAACATAGGCCGACCTTGGCCAATAAAAATTATTTTCTTGAATTGCTTTTAGGCCTTTATAGTGATGACATGTAACTGATTGAATGTTTGATAATTTTAAGTTGAAGATAATGCAAGACATTAAATCAATTAATGGTTTGTATTGTCATTGATGTCAACTTGATATCATCTGTACAATCATGTATATAATGCTAAAGACTTTAGAGAATCAATGGAACAAATGTTATGCTTTCAGCAATGCATAAAAGTCAAGTATCCACTAAGTGATAGATAACAGCGATGGAGTCCACACCATTGGTAAAGGCAAAGAAGAAAAGTCACAGTGATACCCGACAAGCAGAAGACAGAGTTTACCGATGAAGCAAAACCACAGGATGCCCGACGAGCTAAAAACAGAGTTGCCCAACGAGTAAAAATCTAATGATGCCCAACGGATGGAGATCCCAAAGCTAAATGTAGTCATGCCGATGGAACTGTTAGTTGTCACCAAAAACTAACTGAAGAATTGACTGACGGAATAGACAGTTTAGAAAATGACAAAATATCTAGCTGGAAAGAGCTAAAGATAGACTTAACTGATTGTTTTATTTTTTTTATTCGACCAGAGTTAAGTAGTTGATTTAAAGAAGATTTGTATAGTTGACAAGAAGATAACTACAAGATAAATTAGGAGTTATGCTTTAAATCAAATTGGCTGGATTGTTTTTCATGCCAAGAATCAAGAATCAAGAAAAGGTGAAAATCATGTCTATATAAGAGACAATCTTAATTCATTTTCATAATGATTACATTCATGAAAAGGGGATTAAGGGGAGTGAATAGAAAGAGGATGCTAAAGAGAAACTAATGAAGAATTACTTCATACAGTCCTGATCAATCAAGATGAAGGAGAGCTAAAGAATTCTATAAACATCGACGAACAGTGAAGCACAACATCACAAAGCAGAAAGTGTGGAGCACAAAGAATTGAATTGATACATTGATCAGAGAGGTAATGTACTTAAATAGATTTAAAAATCTGCAATTCAAAGTTGCATTAGAAACAGGTCATAGTGTTTCAGTTTAACCATTGAAGCATCAAGTCTCTTAACAAAGAAGGACGTAACAGTCTTCTATATATTGTGGTACATCCCAAGGATTGCCAAAAAGGTTGATTCATGAAAGTAGCATTGGACTTGCCCGATACCTATTGACAGTCTAAGAAGGAGGCTGATTCAAGGATGGTAGCAATAGATGCCCGATACTAAGTGACAACCTCTTGTATAAAATCCTCTAACAAGGTTGCACTTAACAATGTGTTTGTAACCTTTAAAAGGGTTGGCTCCTAACATGGCTCACTTTAGAAGAGTGAAAATTTGGGGTACTGGTCCCAGTGGTTTTTCCCTTAACAAGGTATCCACGTTAAAAATTCATGTGTTATGTGTGTATGATTCATTTCTTTATTGTTTTGTATCTGACATAGTTAACACTGGGTTGATCGGTATACTCTACTTATTTACTGAGTTTTGGTTAATAGTTATACTACTTATCAGTAAATCAAGGAGAATAAGGACATACAAGGAAAACCAACAGACAGTTAATCATTATAAGTATTTCATGGCATGCATCTTGTAGGGACTTAATAATCTGAGGTTTATTTGATTGGTGGTTAATGTTTAAGGGATAAATTTTCAAGGCCACTGATTCACCCCCCTCTTAGTTATTACTAAAAATTGGTATCAGAGCTTGTGTGCTTAGAAAGGAAGGTTTCAAGACCTAAGTCAAAGATCACAAGATGAACAGACAAGATGTGCCCAAGTTGAACAAAGATAATTTTGCTTCATGGAAAAGCAAGATAAGACTCCACTTATCAGGTATTGGTAATGATGTTACTCAATTCCTAGATACTAAATATGTGTTGCCTATAGGAGTATTGATAGTAGACCAATTGAGAGAGAAGCATGAACACAACTTCATGGTTATAAAGCTTTCTTCCTCACTGTCTGATGCTGAATTTGAAGATGTCAAGGATTGCAAAACTGCAAAGAAGATGTGGGACAAACTGAAGCTTGTACATGGAGGTGATACAAATGTTCTGAGAGCCAAGGCACAAAGCCTTAGAGGAAAATTTGATGATCTCAGAATGAAAGAAGGAGAAAACATCACATAGTACAACACAAGAATAAAAGTATTCAATGCTATACGAGGAGTTGGAGGTACACTTGAAGAGGAGACAATGGTAAGTAAAATCTTAAGAACCTTATTGCCTATATATGCTCTTAGAGTTTCATCCATTCAAGAAATGAGAGCAGTAGCTAACAATACAACTACTCTTGATAGTTTAATTGGTAGGCTGATTTCATTTGAGATGAATAACCTTGATAATAGTGTCTTACCAAACCTAGAGTCTGTATTTAAGTCTTCTATGAGAATAAGAAAATCAAGTCATAGACACACATCTAGAAGAGATAGTGAAAGTGAAAGTGAAGAAGAAGATCTAGATGAAATAGAAGCACTTATGACTAGAAGAATGCAGAGAGGCAAAGGTAAATACAAAGGCAAGTTGCCACTTGTATGTTTTAATTGTAAAGAGATTGGACACTTTTCTACAAGATGTCCTAACAAAAGTAATGACAGATCTTTTGAGAAGAAATCTGACAAAGGTGATAACAAAGATTACATAGGTTACCGACAATCAAAAAGAAGAGATACCCGAGACTACAAGGACAAAGGCAAGAAGGCTAGCTACCTAGTTGCTTGCAAAGATGAAGATACTGACACCAAACCTGATGAAAGGTATGTAGAAACTACACTCATATCTAAGGTTAGAAAGAATGACATCTGGATTATAGATAGTGGTTGCACTCACCACATGACCGGTGACAAAGAAAATTTTAACACCTTTGAGTATTATAATGGTGGTACAGTAAGAATGGGTAATGATACACCTTGTCCAGTTGAAGGTAAAGGAACAATAATGCTGAATAACCCGATTAAATGTGAAAATGCTTATTGGGTAAAAAGATTGAATTATAATCTGTTGAGTGTTTCTGAACTGAATAATTCAGGACATAGAGTAGCATTTGAGAATAAAAGGCAAAGATCTTCAATGAATCAGGAAAAATGATTGGTATCAATGAGCAGACTAAAGGTAACTTATTTTATCTGAATGATACTAACACCACTTGCTTAATGACTAGAAACAAAGACATATGGTTGTGGCACAAAATATTGTGTCATGTGAATTTTGAAAACATGATTAAAATAAGTAGAAGAAGAAATGTAAGAGGCTTACCGACGATGACAAAGCCAGACAACATCATGTGCAAGAATTATCAAAAAGGTAAAATGACTAAGTCTAGTTTCAAAAGTAAAACCCATACATCTGATGACATTCTAGAACTAGTCCATACTAATTTATGTGGACCAATGAGGACAAAAATTTATTATGGAGATAGATATTTTATTCTCTTTGTTGATGATTACTCTAGAGTGATGACAGTCATGTTTCTTAAAGATAAATTTGAAGCATTCAAGATGTTTAAATGGTATAAGGCTATGGTAGAGAAACAAAGTGGTAAGGATCTGAAATGTTTGAGATCAGATAGAGGAGGAGAATT
>MU226360.1:313556-323857 GCA_018584345.1 Thuja plicata | reverse complement strand
GGGGCACTTTGACTTCACTTCATGACAGTTTGACTTGCTTTTTGGAGGCTTTTTTTTATGCATACGGATTAGGGTTTCTAGAGTTCTATTTATCATATTTTGATCTGATTATTCAGGACCTTCTTTTTGGCTCACTTGTTTTGCATGTTGCAAACTAGAGAGAGGATTGTAAGGCATTATTGTAACAGAGATTGTTTCCAGCATTGATCAATAGAGATACCTGTTCCTTCCCATTGGTTTTGAGGTGTGATTCTGTGAATTTTACTGCTTTAGTGTTGTGATTACCCTTCACTCTAAGTACATTCCTTTTTCATTTCAAAACCTTGATACATGTAATTGCAGGTCTGTGTTTTGTGTTCTAGTTTTTGCATTAATTTGGTGAAGCATTGTTTCCCTACCTATTGCAAGATATTTCAGATCCTAGCATAGAAACATTTTTTGCAGTTACTTGATTGTCTGGGCATTGAGAATAATGGTTAACTCTTGAAATCTGTGCTGCATTAATTCGTGTTATAAGTTAGATTTGGTGTATCACCTTCATAGTTCTAGGATCTATTAGGTTATTTCTTTCCCCTTTTCCATAAATATAACATTTTTGTGCAAGTGATATTCCAAACCTAAGAGGAACCAGCCTAGAATCCGGAGATTCGTTCTCAACCCCATCAACGGGAACGTTTCCATGTTTCAACAGGATAGCTAGATACCATATCAAGCTAATGGCGCAATCCTGATTGACAACATTTATAAACTAGTCACTGCAATCAAGGACCTAACTACTAAGATGCATAAAAATGAGAGAGGCTTTCAGAGTAATAGACAACAAAATTAGAGGTCTGAGAAGCCATACAAATTACACGACATGCCCTATAAAACAAATAGGAAGGATGGTAAACCTTTGTCAAAGGGACCAAGTAATGCAAACAATAGGGGTACTCCTGATCCTTTGAAAATAAATAATTTACACAACGTAGAGAATGCTTCTTGGCGTGTTCCCGACAATATGCCACATTCTCCTCCTAAATGTGTCATTGCACAAGATCTAGTGGGTGGGGATGAGGATGAAAAAGATGATCAAGGGGAGGAAGTACCTAAAGTCAATATGTTCATGACACATGTTGAAGTAGAAGGTGATGAACAATATGATGTTATGAATCATACTATAAATGTCACTAATGCAAAGGATCAACATACACAATTAAGAAGACCTAGTGATGAAGAAGTGAGGTCTCTCACTATTGCTGCAATTTCTCAAGCTAGGAGTGCTTATAATTTAAGAAATAGAAAAATGGATAGGGATCAAGGAAAGCCTGGCTCATTGTTTATAAATGAAAGTTCTGATGAACCCCCAATCCAAAACAAGGATAGAATTCAGGTGAAAAGCAAGGAGACTCTCATTGTTGATCAAAGATTAGAGAAATCCAAAGAAAGCGAAGGTAAGGCTTCTAGTGGAGATGTTTTGAGTTTTTCTTCTTTTGACATGAAACATACATAATCTTAGATGAAGGTGTCAGTACCTTTGGTTGAGATGTCAACGATGAAGGAGCATAGAGAGGTTGCTTTCTCTTTGCTCAAGGATATAACTCATGATATTATTCCTACCACAAAGACTGTCAAGAAAAAAGGAATTGATGAGGAGCAGGAGACTCCTAATATCTATGTTGGAAACATTATTACACAGGAGCCCTCTCAAGTTGATCCTTTTTATGTGACATTGTTGGTGGATGACCAATTGATAAGAAATTGTATGATAGATTCTAATGTAGTAGAAAATGTGATGCCTTATGGCGTTATGAAGGAATTGGGCTTAAAATTGGACACATCCTTTTGAAGATGTTTTTCTATGGACAATAGAGAGGTACTTGTGGTAGGAACCTTAAAAGGCATTGAAGAAAATATTGTTGTTTTCCCTGAGGCTACTTTTAAGATGGATGTGGTTATGGTTGATACACCACCACATTATGGTATGTTATTGTCTAGACAATGGGCAACAATAGTTGGAGGACATTTGCAATTGGACCCGTCATATGCTACTATCCCTATAAATGGGAGTGATGTTAAATTGTATAGGGAACCAAGAGCTCCAGTGATAATTGAAAAAAGGGATCCTAAGAGTCTCAATTGTTTTGTGAATGTTGAAATGGAAAGTTTTAGGATTGAGCAAGATGGATCCAAAGTTGAAAATCAAGACCCAACTGTGAAGGAGTCACAATCACACCAAAATGAAATATGGAAGATGTACTTTGATGGTGCATTCTCCAAGGAAGGATCAGGAGCTGGCATTGTTTTTATATCTCTATCAGGTACTACATTTGAATATTCCTTTCTCTTAGCTTTTCAATGCACAAATAATACTACAGAATATGAGGCATTGTTATTGGGCTTAGAGGTTGCCATAAAGAACAAGCATGTTTTTTCTAAAAAAGTACAAGCATGTTTTTGCTTGGTCTTATGAGGATCTTAAAGCCTATAGAGAGGATTTGTTTCAGCACAAGATTCCTCTGAAGCCTGATGTGAAACCTTTTAGAAAAAAACAAAGACCTATCAATCCTCTGCTAGCATCGAAAATGCAAGAAGAATTGATGAAACTCGGAGAAGCCCAAATAATAAAACCAATCAGACACTCATTATGGGTGTCAAATCTTTTTCTTGTAAGGAAAAAGAATGGAGATATCAGGCTTTTTGATGCCTTCATAAACCTTAATGTGGCATCACTTAAAGATAATTATTCCTTGCCTAATATGGAGGCAATGCTACAAAGAGTTACAGGCTATGAACTTCTATTTAAGATGGATGGATTTTCAGGTTACAATTAGGTTTTAGTCAGGGAGTCAGAGAAATTCAAGACAACTTTCACTACCCCTTGGGGAACTTATGTTGATGTTAGAATATCGTTTGGTCTCATGAATGCAGGGGCCACTTTTCGGAGAGCAATGGATGTTGCTTTCAAGAAATTCAAAAACATAATTATGGTTGTCTATCAGGATGATCTTACTACATATTCAAAGGGTTGAGGATCATTGTAGGCATCTTAAAAATAAAGGAATTGATGTTAATAATGATGGGCAGAGCGGAAGTAGGAGCTGGAGTGGGAGAAAATTTGAATGCGATGGTGGACGGGAAATCAGGCAACAATGCCAGTGGACATGCTGTGGGATTGCTGCAGGATGCAAGGGAATCACAGGAAGAAGGGGATTAGGAGGATGGTGGGGCTACTAAGATTTTAGAGGGTAGCGAGGTTTCAAAGGATGGGAACCACGAAGTGAAAGTGCATCAAATGAGAAGGGTGAATTCAATAGGAATATTTTTGAATCTCGTAATGACAGTGAGTCAAAATTGTCTAACCGTCCATGGATGATGCTTTTTGATAGAAAACCATCAGGTAAATCTTCCTTACCAGAAGTAAACAATATCTCTAATCCTTCAAAAGGTGATTTTGCAGTCTTCATACCTGATCAAGTGATAGATCATTCCTTGTCCTTGATGAATCTAATGTTTGTTGGGAAATTTGCTAGACCACACCCGAACATAGATTATGTTCAAAGTTTTATTTAGAGAAGATGGTACTTGAAAGGGCAGGTGGATATTGTGACTATGCCAAATATTTTTTTCTCCTTCTCTTTTAGTAATAATGAGGATATGACCAAGGCCCTCTGTGGAGGCCCATGGGTTATGGGTAAGTCATCTTTAGCTCTTAGAAAATGGACACTGAATCTAGACTTGAATGACTCTTTTTGGAAGCATCCCCTATTTGGGTTAGACTTCCAGGTCTACCCTTGGAATACTAGAATGAAAGTGTGTTTAAAGGGATTGCCAATATTTTTGGAGAATTGTTGTCTCTAGACCCAGCAACGACATTTAAAACTAGGTTGATAAATGCTTGAATTTGTGTTAACATCTGTAAGTTGACGGATCTTCCTCTAAACATTGATTTAGTATCCAAAATGGGGAAATGGCAGCAATCAGTTGAATTTGAGTCTCTACCTTTTGCTTGTTTTAATTGTAAGAAAACTAGACATTGGGCAAAGAGATGTTCGCTTAAAGAAAACAAGTCGAAGGATAATTGTAAGGAAATCAAGGAAACCAGGAGGAATACCTCTATTTTGAGGCCTAAAAACCTAATCAATAAATGCTCAAATGAAGAGTTTGTGAAGAGTGTTGATGGGGATAGTGCTAGTGACATGGCCCTAAATAAAAAATCAAGAGAAAGTGATCAGACCTGAGGAGGAAATCGGTGCAACTGAGATTGAAAACCAATCTATAAATGTGAAGATTCCAGACCATAGTTTACGGGATAACCTATTTTTTTGCTGACAAATGAAATTAATGGTAGTGAGGATGGAATCCAGCAAGATTTAGGGGGACATTTTGATGAACTGCAATCCATTACAAAAGAGTTAGAAGAAGCCAAGGAAGGCAACTAGGCAGAAGAACTGCAGTTGATTACTAAAGAGAGGAAGGTTGAAGATGCTTAGGGATGTAACATCATTGGTTTCACTCAAACTATAGATGTATCTAGGGGAGAAAGTGAAAATGAATCTTTTATTGCCTCTCTTGATATGCACAGTGGATTAAAGGTAAGGAGCCAACCCCTATACAAAAACAAGCCAAAGGAGAATAAGAAAGAGAAGGGGGTAACTTCAAGTGTTAAAAATAATAACAAGGGGAACAACCACGCTTCCCCTTTCACCCAGGATGGGATAAAGACTCGAAGTAGGAATGTAGATGTTGGAAAACCTAAGATTGGTCGAGGAAGAAAATAGAAAATAATTGGAAGGGAGAAGGATAGTTGGCAGGAAGTTGTAGATGGAAAACAAAGAACCATCCAGGAGGCTTTCTCTCCAAAAGGAATATGAAGATTATATCATGGAATATAAGGGGACTGAATGCTCCCCACAAATAGGAAATTCTTGGGAATCTGGTAAGAGACCATAAACCTGATATCTTTCTTGTTCTAGAAAATTAAATGAGTAAGGAAAAGGTTAATAAAATTTTAAAAAATCATAAATACAGTGTTAGTAGTAGCAGTTCAGATGGGGCTTCTAGGGGGACTGTCATTTTTTGGAATCTTAATACAATCTATGGGGAGATCCTCTATGAAGATAGTAATATGGTTTCTGTCATAATTCATAATATTAGAGATAACTTCAGCTGGGTAATCACAAATATATATGCTCCCAACTCAAGAGTGAACAAAGCTAAGTTTTGGAACAAAATTATTGAAAGAAGGAAGATTTTTAAGGAGGACTATTGGCTAGTGATGGGAGACTTCAACACCCCCATGAGAAAAGTAGAGATGTATGGTGGTATAAATAATCATGTGGAGGTAAGAGAGGATCTAATGGAATTCATAAATAACCAAGCTCTTCTTGACTTAGACCTTCAAGGAATTAATTACACTTGGTCTAACAAGAGAGTGGGTAAAGATAATATTAAAGATAGATTGGATAGGGCCTTAATCTCCCATGAGTGGATGACTAGGTATTACTACTCCGTCTCATCATTTTATAGAATTGGGTTAGACCATTTTTCAATATTTTTGGGTGTTGCCCAACCTGCTGATCATAAGAATTATCCTTTCATATTTGAGAAAATGTGGACACTTCATCCAGATTTGGAAAGAAGGATATATGAGTGGTGGAACTTCGAGGTGGAAGGGACTGCCATGTTAAAAGTTACCAAGAAACTAAGAAACATGAAATACTATATCAAAGATAGGAATAAGGTTGTCTTTGGAGATATATCTGTTATGCCCTGCATCCCCATCCCTACATTTTGTGTGCAAAATGTTGGGTCCCCCTTTTTTTTGGTTTCTTCTTTTGGCTCTTGCCTTGTCTTTTCTTTCTTTGTTTTCCTTCTCTAGGGTTTTCTTCCCCGCGGTGTTGTTTTTGGTTTTGTTTGTCTCTCGTGTCTCCAGGACCCAGTCCCAGAGTTGGTTGTCCTTTGTTGGGAGCCAGATTCTGGACTCCAAGATTCTTCACCATGATGTCTTCTTCTCTTAAGATGGCATCGTCGCATGGAATCCCCGAGCCCAGAGTCCGGAGGTCTGTCTGTCCGAAGTTTGCGGAAGGAAAGGTAACTTGATTTTACCATGGGTATAAATAGAAATTCCCTGTCATTTTCACATTTACCACGATTAAACACTTAAGCAATCTGAGCGATTTGAGAGTGATTTTACAGCGATTTAGCGATAATCCAGTGCGAGCCATTCCAAGCTGTTCTAAGCAATTGTGAGTGGTTAGTGGTGGTAAGTGGTGATTGTCTGACGGTAGAAGCTATTGCAGAGCATTCACAGAAAGTTCCCTTCCTTTCCCTTCATCATTTGAGGTTGATGCCTTCCTTCCTTTCTATTTCTTGCTTTTTGGTTTTGTCTGGTTTTCGTGTCATCTTGCGTTCTGTTGCATTTTGCTCTGGTTCGCCGCCCGTTGGTGGTCGGCTCTCCCAGGGGTTGTCCGCCCTCTGTGCAGATGTAGTATAGTCTGTAGATAAAGGTGAAGGGTTGTAAATGTTTGTACAATTGTCTAGTTTTTATGAGTTGCCGCTCTGCATTTTGTGTGTGTATATGTGTACATTTGGTGTATATTGTTGTATATCCATCTGGTCTACATGTATATACCCTTTAGATCTATCATGTATGGTGTATACTATGTGTATATCTACTTGGTAGTCCATTGAGCTCGTTGTGCTACATTTATTTCTGGTTCTCAATTTGTGAGCTCGCTTTGTATAGAATACCGCCTAGTTGAAACTCAGCTCTTGGCCAGTTTCAACCAGGTGGTTTCTCTCTCCTCCATAAACCAGCCTGCCATTCATTTATGTCACATGTGCATATTTAAATTTGTCCTAGTGGCATTCACTTTTCATGCATTCAGACAATTGGCTCCGCTGTCGTTACCATAGCTTCTATTTATTTCACATCTACTTGGCGTCCACGTAGGTCTGACGGCTTGCTTTTTGTGCATGCTTTCCAATGGTTAGTTCCCCAGACTCCGGGCCTCTTGTCATCACCCAACCCATGCCTTGCATTTTCTAAGTATGATGAGACCCCCGGGCCTGGGCATCGTTAAATTTCTAAGTTTGAAAAATACATATATACTTTTTGGGATTTTTGAATTACGCTAACCTTTTAGGGAAAGAAGGCGCCACAATGGTAAGATTTTTGGACCCTGGAGTTTTTATTTATCTATAGGTTCTGATGGTTGTCTTTCCTTCCAGGTTCCTGAAACAACATACTTTCAACATGTCTAAAGCTTCCACATCTTCACCACCCGGGAGTCTGGAACTTCCTTCTACGGTAGTTACCAGAGCAGCTGTTAGGTCCAAAATGGAGAAGGCTCTGGAGAAGCTGCCCCTGAGCATGAAATACATGAAGGATAGTATTGTCATGGGTTCAAAGATTGATTCCAAAGTTCAATTCATCACCGACACAAACGTTGGGATATGGCCTGAGATGCAGGCCTTGGTGAAGATGATGTACATTCAGTGGCAGCCCAGAGATCCATTGGCCATTAAAATTGGGAACTCCAGGATTCTTAAGGCAGCTTGTTTCCCATGCTTGATGCAATCACCAGAGCTTATTCTCACACTTGCAACACACTACAACACATCCATCCAGGCAGTTATGCTTGCAGCCCCGGAGCCAACCGGGTATCCCACCCCTATGGTATTTCTCGACGCCACAACTTTTCAGATGGGGTTGGAGATTCCTCAATTTGACAAGCCGAATGTAGTTACCAGATTAGATGCCTTTGCATAGTTTAATCAGTTGGAAGAGGCGGCCTGTATATATATGAATAATCATTAGCTCAAGACCTCGAAGAGGGATCTCAAGAGGATGAAGCTAGAAATTCCCAAGTCCAAATTTAAGGAAATCATCCAGATGGGGATGATAGAATTATGCCAGGTCTTCGTACAACAACATGCCTGAGAATTCTCTGGGTGGATGTATTACTTCTTTCTTGGTATCAGCACAGGCGGGGAATATTTTGACTGGGCTGCCATAATTTCAAATCCCGTAGATTCCTAGTTCCTTTAGATAGCCCAAAAGAAGAAGTTTTATATGACTTCTTATGCTGGGCCCTGGCATAACAGTGACCTCACACCAATGGGCTACTCACCAATGGCGTACTTGGGATAGCTTCTGGATAGAGGGCCGCTTGAGATCATTTTTCACAGATTCAATGGGAGGCTAGTTTCCCCAGTTTTTGCTGAGTAAATGATGCTTTTGTTTACTACAACCTGCTGACACCCACCTGGGATGCAGGATATCTCCTATCCGCAGAGGTGATAAATTTGGTCCAAAGCTATGGCCATTATTATATACAGTTTCAACAACATACATACATAAGGGCAACCAGCTTCTCCGGGAAACCCTACTTGTTACCCAAACATTGTGGGAAGAAGATAATTATTTTAGAATATTATAGACAAATGATGGACCTGCATGCCCTTTATGCCTTGAAGAAGGTGACGAACATTCTATTCCCAATCATTTGTGGGAATTATTCATGCAGTCTGGCCGCCGCCAAAGAAGCGGATAATGAGCTGAAGAGCTATAACTTGGCAAAATTCTACTTGGCACGGAAGCATTTTGATCCGCATGGAAAAACCACGTCGGCACTTCCCCGGGCATCAAAGACCCACTGTTACCATATGGAAGACTTATGGGAAGATTGCCAGGATGACGTGGAGGTCAGGAGCCGACACTACATCAGAATGACCGCAGGGATGATGGAAAGATTAAAGCTTTGGAGATTTCTAGAAGACTTCTCAGACACCAGCTCCACAATAGATCCCCAGTACAAAGCTAAGGGGGTCGATTAATTGGCCCTCCCACCAGTGGACTAGGATGGCCAGGAGGTGCCCACAATTGAAGATTTCACCCATAATGTGGTTGAACATAGCTACACCTATTTCAAGAAGGTGTGCCCTGGAAGCGTCCATCGAGCTGCCCAACTGATACAAAAGTTAACTTCGGGGGCTGGGACTTCTTCATAGGGAGGAGATAAAGGAAAAGGAATAGCGAAAACTCTGACCTTGCAAGAAGTCCCCATAAAAGAACAAATAAAACAATTAGTAGCAGCCTCTCAGCAAATGTGGGAGAATCTAATCACGCGGCTAGCTACTCCAGTACTTATGACTAGACCAATTTGTCCTCCCTCCTCCCCTTCATTAGCGGCCCTAATGGTTAAGGCAACGGGGGTGGACCTAGAAGAGCAAGCACTACTAAGGGATGCGGGGTCACCCTTAGTCACAAGAAGAAAGAAGAGGCTTAATCAAAATCCCAAGGCAGAGCCGGAGCTAGGGATGCCCCAGATCCCACAAATTGAGATCCTTTCCTCTGACTCCCCAGAGTCGGAGAGGGAACCAGAGCCTACTGATGTCCCAGCCAACCCTCCCCCGCAGGATGAGTTTGATGATGTTTTTTCAACCAACGAGTTTGGGAATCTGTAGGGGGACATTGAGCAAATAGAGGCTGAAGTCCCAGCACAGGAAGAAGCTCTAGAACAAGAACCTGCGTAGGAGCAGGAAGAACAGATGGAGGAAGAAAAGGAAATAGAATAAGAGGTTTCCTCCGAGGTCCCAAAGATACAGCACATGAGGGTGGATCAACAGAAGCAAGATGAACAGATGGCATCTGTTGAGGGAACTAGACCTTCAGGAACAACCGTAACCTCAGCCGTCGTGTTCCAAACGCCACTCCCGAAGGTTATATTTGGGGAGGTCATCACTATGGCTCAAATGTTAAATCTTGGCCCGATACCTCCCCAATTGCCAAAAGATGTACCAGCTGAAGAATAAATCCCGACGACAGAGACCGAGGAACAAGAAGAGCGACAAGAGGAAGAAACCCCCGGAGCGGCCAATGAAGGCCCAGATGAAGCAAAAGATACAGATAATAGGGTAGAAGAAATAAACGTCACCGGGGAAGACATCGCCGACGAGTCGAAAGATGCGGGGAGGGAGCCAAGCGAGACTCACACCACTAAAGAAGAATAATGGCAGGATACTAAGGAAGAACCCAATGAACAGACTCTGGCTAATAAGCCACCCCTGCCGCCACAGTGGTTGATTGAAACCAAGAAAAGAAAAGCTCCGCCGACTCCCAGAGCTCATCTCTCCCTGGTCGAGATGATGGCTCAGGCCTAGGAACCACCAAGGGCCAAGAAATCCTGGACGGTGTATGCACCCTAAAATGGTCGCCTAGACTTTGGGCCCCATTTATTATTTTATCATTTTATCAAATTTCTGAATCAATGCTTTGGAACATTTTCAATTCAAATCAATTTCCTTGATCAAATTGT
>MU226360.1:286074-304210 GCA_018584345.1 Thuja plicata | reverse complement strand
ATAAATTAAATGAAAAAGTAAATAAAATCCCTTTTTCCTCACATCTTTCTAAGTGGTGGATTTTTGCCTCTTAATCATAGCCTTTGATTTTTGCCTCTTAATCTCAATCGTTCACTTTCCTTTAAAAGGAGACCTCTCCTTCTCACTTTCATATTAGAGTTTTTAGTATTGTTATGTTCCAGGTTTGGAGAGCAATTTTGGAGGAGCATTTGAGCATTTGAGCTTGGATATTGCAACTTCTCTCTTCTTGTCTCATTCTTTCTTGCATTCATGGCTACTCATGTAGATTAGATTCATGTTTATTTTCATAGATTAATCTTACATTTGCATTTTATTTCATAGATTAATATGCATTGTTATCATTTAGATTAATTTCATTTTATGCATTGCAATCATATAGATTAGATTTCATTTTTATGCATTTGAATCTCTCATTTCATGGTGTATTTGCAATAGACACAACTAGGTCAATCTGAGGGCCTTCATTTTACATTTTTACACATCCATGACTATAGAGCTATGGATCAATATTTGAGGCCTCATTCTTGAGCAACCTTGAATGGAATGATTCATAGAAGTGTGACAACATTTATGCACACAGACGGTTCATACTCTTCGAACCGGGCTGGGCGGAGAAACAGTTGCAGTTGTGGCAACACCTCCACCAGACGCTGATGAGGCAATCGCAGAAGCTGGAGATTATGATATCAGAGAGATATCACTGGGAAAAAGAGGAAAATAGGGTGAAGTAAACTGGTTGAAAGAGGCGACCAGAGCCATGGAGGCCCGTTATGAAAAGGAGACCCAAAGGTTCAAGGTGGAAAAGGAGAAAACTGCAAACCTTATGGGATTGCTAACTAAGCTGGCCCGGCCTATCAGCGCCATTCCTCTCAAGGCCTCCACATCTGATGCACCACTACCAAGCGGTCGATGAGTGGATCGCTCTACAGATAGGAAACACCCGATGATTCTTGGTATCCACCCTCCCGGACTTGTATACGGCTCCCCACATTCTGCATCAGGAAGAAACTATTATCAACCTATGGGAGGGTGATATATAAAATTATGAAGCATGGAAGGTAGAACTTGAGGAACTCCTTGAACTTAGGGAGGAAATGGTCTCTTAGTCTGGGATTCTAGGGGAAGAATCATTCGATTTTGTGAAGACCTAACACTCTAGACTTGACCTCACATTGGAGGTGCTCAAGCAACTAGTAGGGACTCTACATGATAAAGTCAACACGGTCCAATATTCTTTAAATTTGTATAAGGCTTTTGTCACGAAGGTCTCCAGAGCTGACCCGTTCAGCACTAACACATGCACGCTGAAGGAATACATTTTGGGGAAGTTTAATGAATTAATGGAGTCAAGATATCAATCCCCGGAGGGAGTAGATGGAACTCAAATGGCGATACTGACTCGCATGATCCTTAGTGGTCATGATGCGGCAAAAATGGTTGATGAATTCAAGAGGAATATTCCAGAGCTAGGAGAACAGATCAAGGTGCCCAAGTACCAGTGATCTAGCCTCAAAGAGATTGATGAGGATGGAATCTCCCACCTCCTCCAAACCTTCAACGACAACAAGCAACAATAAATTTTCTCCGGGGCTAGGAAAAAAAAACTAAGCATTCTTGTATTCTTCATTCTTTTGGAACATAAGTTCCCAGATCCCGGAGTCCCGAATCCTAAGTTTTGTATTCTTTCGAGTGATCCATGTCCTGGTCCCCGAGGCCGACCGATCACTTCCAAAAGCAGTTTATAAAGATTGTCAGAGGGTAGTTGGCTACATCAAGGCACGTTGGATCAACAGTTGGTGTTTTGATGGATGGTCTTCTCGAGGCGCCACTTCAGATATACACCTGACACATTGGAGACAGGGCGCCACATTTCCCATTTATGAGGCATATAGCCTCGATCCCCAGGGAATCGTATTTCTTCCTCCTCTTTTTTGGCTCTCTTCTAAAGGCCGATTCTTCTAATCCATTCTCTTGTCTTATTCTTCTGACATGTCAGACCTTCTCTGTCTCAAGGTCTTTTGTAAAGTGGTGCAGGTAGTACCGGCCACTGGATAATATATTTTATGGCAAGATGTAAAATAGGGTTAGGGCTAGGGTTAGGGTTAGAATAAAATGTGTATAAGTAGTAAGTCTGGCCCTTTTTCAAGGGTCGGTGAAATTGATGATTTTGCAGTCCATAGTAATAGAGAAGAATTTTTTTCATTTTGGTTACAGAGCTCAATGCCCTTGGATCTTTAAGTTTTTAGTAGATTAGATGCTCCCTTGGAGCCACCATTGTACCATGCACCAGTGCTTGCTAGAAGGAATGTTAATGAAGAAGAGATGGTTCTTGCAATGACGTTGTTGGCACTTTGTCTTCTAAGTTAATGGTATTTTATGTTTAATGTTATTCATGTCTTCTGCTCTGATATTTTAAGTACATTAACGACCTCCTTTCCCTTGCTACTAATCAAATATGAACTGATGGTTGTATATTTCATCAGTATTTAGTGTATTTTATCAGAGCATTATTGATGTATTGAACGTTTAAACATAACTATAAGTAGATGAAATACTCCTAACTCTGCAAGATCTTTTTCAATTTATTTACTAAGTGTAGAATGCTTGGAGAAACCCCACCTTCCTAAATCCCCAGAGAGAAGGAGTTTAAGAAACCAACTATCCCCCTCGAAAATAGTCGCATCTCCCAACTGAGCCCCACACCATCGAGACCCGACTCACAGGTGCTTGGAGGCCCAGGGAATCTCACTTCCATGGATAACCTTTGTAGGCAAAGTTGGCCAGTACCCCGGTACCCGGTGACAACTTACACCTGTTGGCGGACCTGATCACCAAAGTCCCGTCAATAGAAACTAGCACTAGAAGGAGGGAATGAACTCATCCCCCTCTCAAGATTCCAATTTTACATGTTTCGAGGGTTCCCCAAGCCATAGTTTTAGGAGTCAATCCTTCAGTGGGATCGGGTCTTTCTCCCTAGCAAAATTTGAGAGAATCCTTAGGTCAGCCCCAAACCCCGGAAGGTTTTTCGAGCTCGAGCCTCCTGCTCGAAAGAAATGGACCCCAAAAACCACACTAGCCACTATTGTCTGGGGGTCTAGTACACCTCAGAATATCCAAACTTCTTAGAAAATCCCAGGAACCAGCACCCAACTTACTCAAAATCTAGTTCCCCAGATGGCTGCATACTTCGGTAACACTGGGTCCCCTATGGGAACTTTTCTGGGTGCAATCAATGACTTACCCTCGCACCAGGAGAAGATTTGCCCATGATATGAGCACCTAGGTTTGCGAACCGTGGAAGAACACTTATAGACATACAAGGATGCCATGAACCAACACCGGATCCAACATGAGGATGTTGTGACCCAGATGTTTCCCTTATCTTTGGGACAGGGTGAGATGAAATGGTACCTAAACCTTCCCGCCAACTCCATCAACAGTTGGCAGGGCATGGAGGATGCCTTCTTGGCTGCCTTTCACATGCATGTGGACTAGCTTGGTCCCATAGCCAGTTCATCTCCATTAGAAAGGAACCCAATGAACCTCTCGCAACATTCAATCATCGGTTACAATGTGCCTTGAAGTGGTGCACGGGCCCTTTCATTCCATCCCCAGAAGTAACCATATAGACATATCTCAATGCGATGGACCCCTTCATTGCCACTCTCCTCTAGAGAAAAATTGCCAGGGGCGACCGGAACACTTTGGAAAAAGTTTACAACCTAGCCTTAGAATTATCCCGTGGCCTCAACAAGTCCCCGGGCGGGATTGGACAGAGCACACCCTTTAACATGATCCCCGATGGAACAACGTACGCCGGGGGTTATAACCCCAATCTAGCAATGGGCTCCCCCGTGATGGCAATGAATCCTCTACCACCGCCGATAGACCAGTAGGCCTGGTACATTTACCCATCGCAGACTCAAGCAATACCGGGTTTGGAAGATTTCCCCTGGAATCAGCCGTAGCAGGCACAACAACCTCAGACACAACCACCCGGAGTTCCCTTCTTCCAGTCATCTGTGGTTGGAGGATTTCCGCCCTCGACTCTGGTGAACACTGCTGCCTTCCCAGGAAACCAACAACCACAACTATCATATTGTGACACAAACACTCAGTTGACCACCGAAGTTGAATCCCTCTGGTGAATATTGTCTACCCTGACTGTGGACATGGGTCAGCTGAAGGCGGGGTCCTATGCGTCCAAGAATTCTAATTCCCAGAGAGGGAATATTTTCTCTGGCCAACGAAACAATAATGTCGGGGGAATAAACTTCAATAATGGGTCTCGTCCCAATCAACAGTAATGGAACAATAACGCGAACGCCAGAGGCCTGCCTCCGAACCAAAATACCAATCAAGGTGGTGCTGGACCATCACATTTCACACCAGTCACTGACTTCCAGCCCATGACCAATTGGTGTAGATTGCACGACACAGGCTCCCATAATGAGGTGAACTGTGCCACGCTAGAGAAGGACATCATGATCTCCCAGATGGATAGACAACAATCACATGATGCTACTCCCCCGGAGCCTCCTGTGCAAGATTCAACCCAGAGTGCCTTCACCTGTGAGACCATCTTCTTCAGAACTTCTGGGGAATATGAAGAAGAATCTAAATTATAGGGATTCTTTGATGAATTGATCCTGCCCTTTGAGGCTAATGCCTTCACCAACCCGTGGACTCCATACAATATTCAGAGTTAGGCTAGTAAAGGGCTAGCTTACATGCCTACACCTCCCACCAAGGACACTCCTCCTTGGGATAATGCAACTGATCGGCCCACCCCTCTAAAAGGCCCTAACTCTAACCAAGCAAAAGACCTAACTGAGGGAGGTCACCAATTTCTGGGAGGAAGATTTGACATTACAAAGGTGTTAGAGCAGACCACCACCTCCATGACCTTGATGGAGGTTTTGCTAAACTGTCCCGAGCAGAAGAAGTCTATTCTAAAGCTCTTGGGGAACCCAGAAGCTGTCAGTCGCCTGCCTAAGACTGTCTCTTTTGAGGACGCCAATGGGACTATCTTCTGAGGGAACAATGAGGATCCTCCCTTCCTACTAGGCCTGAATATCCAAGGCAAAAATATATACAACTTCCTAGTAGACTCCAAAGCTTCGGGCAACATCATGCCCTTATCTATATGCTAGAATCTTGGATTTCATCCCACCCCATCTAATGGTGCAATGATTCAATTGGAAAAAATGGCTGTGAAAATGGTGGGAAAATTGAAGAACATCCGAATAGAGCATATCCAGGACCCCAGGATAGCCAGCACAATCAATATCCAAGTGGTGGACATCCCAGAGACTTATGGGATGTTATTGAGTCAGAATTGGTCTAAGTCCCTGAATGGGTATTTTTTGATCGACTTCTCCCACTTATGGCTCCCCTGGGAAGGAGAATCAAACAAGATCCAGGTTGAAAGTGAACCTTGGATGAAGCAGTCCCTTACCAAAGTTGGGAGGGTTAGTGAGGTCTTCTTCTCTGAGACTTCTCCTGGGGTGTACCAACCCTTTGAAATCTTAACATTCAATTTCACCCCCGGGGAGGATCTCATAGTTCTGCACATAAACCAAGACCTAGAAGAAAAGTTGAGGGTTGAGGTTGACTCTCAAGCTACCGCAGCGATCCCTGCCACACTCTTGTCTGGCACTTAGTGCCGAGCACACCTAGAAACATTCAGAGCTAGAGTGTGAACTTTTCCTTTCCGTCGCTACCCGACACATCGACGCCTTTCGAAACAAAGAACATGCAATTGATTCCTTAGAACCCGGTATTCCCACCAAAAGCACTTCTTCGAAGCAATCCCCCCAGGAACCTCAATTCCAAACCCCTCCAGAAGGAAACCTCACCCATATGCCTACAGTGTGGGAGGAAGCTCCTCTGAAGCCTCCCAAAAGAAATCCCAAGACTACTCTCACTCCCCAGCTCCAGACTGCAGATAACAATTTATGGACCCTTAAGTTTGACGGGTCCCGGTCCAAACAAGGCCGTAGGGACGGAGTAGAATTAATCAACCCGCGAGGAAAATACTTCCTCGCATCCTACAGACTGTAGTTCAACTGCACCAATAATGTTACAGAGTATGAGGCTTTGGTCCTCAGACTCTTATTTGCATTAAGGAAAGGAATCACCCGCCTCCGGGCTCTAGGTGATTCAGTGTTTATTGTCAAAAAGGTCCGGAGTCAGTATACATGTCATGACAAAAGGCTGGCCACATATCGCAATCAGGTGTAGAGCCTTATTGAAGATTTTGATGCCTTCGGCATTGATCTTATTCCCCGACGATGGAATTATGTCCCAGATGCCCTCGCTGTTTCTGCCAGCACACTTGAGCCTATGGCCGGCTCACGACTCCAGAGATTTTCAGTTGAAATGATCCCCACCCCATCCATCCCAGACAATGTCACCCACTTTCAGGTTTTTGAGGACGATCAACATATCTTGGCCTTCATGGCCAATGTTGGTGTCTTTGAGGATCAGATAGTGGAGGAACGAGACCATGACGATACTGGACAGGGTGATGAAGATGATGGGATCATGGATTTTCCCACTAACACCATCCCAAAGGGGATTGTCATGCTAGAATGAATCTTTGACTCGGACCCTCGGGGCTGGAAAAAGGTGTCATCCTCTTCTGAAGGAGTAAAATTTGAAAAGGTAAACATCGGCCAGCCTGGTGAAGAAAAGATGATACACATTGGCACCTCCTACTCCCCTGAGGAGAAGGAGAAGATTCTCGCGATTCTCTGAGAATACATAGACGTAATCACATGGGGATATGAGGATTTGAAAACATATGACACATCCATTATAACTCATACCATCCCCTTGAAACCTGATGCTAAGCCTTTTCGGCAAAAGAAACAACCATTCAACCCACTGATCAAACCTTTGATTTGTTAAGAGGTGGAAAAATTGTTGTCAGTCCGGATAATCTTTCCAATCTGACACACTCTGTGGGTCACCAATTTGGTCCCTGTGAGAAAGAAGAGCGGCAAAATTCACCTTTGTGTGGGTTTCTGAAACTTGAATAGGGCCTCCAAGAAAGACAATCACCCTCTCCTCTCATTGGATGAGGCGTTACAGATAGTAAATGGATCCCAAATGATGTCATTCTTAGATGGGTACTCCGGATATAACCAAGTCATGGTTAAGTATGAAGATAGAGAGAAAATAGTGTTCACCACCAAATAGGGAACGTTAGCATATCGGATGATGTCCTTTGGCTTGATTAACACAGGGGCCACATTTAAAAAGGCCATGGACATTGCGTTGAAGGGCCTCTTGAATTGGTGTATAATCATCTACATGGATGATTTGTCTGTCTTTTCCCAGGACAGGCGTGAACATTCCATCCACCTCACTCAGATTTGTGAGAGATGTCACCGGTATGGAATATCCCTCAACCCCAAGAAATGCATATTTAGGATAACTAAAGGGAAGTTGCTCAGGCATATTGTCTCTAAGAAGGGTATATCCATTGACCTTGAGAGAGTTGAAGTGCTGCTAAATTTATAGATGCCTGGTAGCAAGAAAGAGATGTGGTCTTTCTTCGGAAAGATCAACTTTGTCCGATGGTTCATCGCGGGATTTGCAAAGATATTCAAACCACTCAATGAAATGATGAAAAAGGATGCCAAGATTGAGTGGAGTCCTAAAACAAAATAGGCGTTCACCCAGATCAAATAGACAATAACGGAGGCGCCTGTCCTGGCTAGTCCAGACTACTCCCTTCCGTTTTACATTTAATCCTTTGCTTCGCCGCATTCTGTCGTGGTAGTGTTAACTCAAAAGGTTGAGGGGGAAGAATGACCCATAGCCTTCATGAGCTCCCATTTCAAAAATGTCAAAATCTGGTACTCATCATTGGAAAATTAGGCCTTTGCCCTTGTTCGTGCTGTGAAGAAACTCTGGCATTATATTCTCTAGAGCAAAGTGTATGCTATCATCCTGGACCAAGCCGTGAAATCTCTGCTGATGCAGAGTGAGTTGGGTGAAAGATGGGGGAAATGGATGGCCATCCTCCAGGAATATGACTTGGAAATGCAGCCCATGAAGATAGTCCAAGGCCAGGGACTAAGTCGAGCGATGGCAGAAGAGATTCCCCACATAGAATGTCAAACTTACACGCTAGAGTCTATCACTTGAGACCCATGGTATACCAATATGGTATATGTATTACTGAACAAAAAGTGTCCAGAGGGGTCACCTCCTAATAAACGCGGCACTCTGCACAGGAAAAGTGCTCACTTCATGATCAAAAACTCCGCGCTTTACCGCAGGAACTATGAGGGAATGTACCTTTGATGCATTGACAAAAACCAAGCTGCAAAGATGATCGGTGATTTCCACGGACAGTTTGGAACTGGGCATGGCTCATCTAATGCCACCACCCATCAAATCCTTTGGGCCAAATACTATTGGCCCTGTATATTTAAACATGTTTACACTCACATTCAAAGATGCCACACTTGGCGAATCGCAGCACACCGTGAGCGTAACCCATCTATGGCTTTACAACTAGTCTTTGAGGCTAGACCCTTCGCCCAATGGGCATTTGATTTTATCAGGGAAATAAACCCCAACTTGTCTGCCAACCAATGGTACATCCTAACTGCTACTGATTACTGCACCCGGTGGTCAGAAGCTATACCTTGCAAGAATAACATGGCAGACGTAGTTATTAAATTCCTGGAAGAAAACATCGTCACAAGATTTGGACTGCCCTTTGCCTTAGTATGTGACAATGGTCTGGCATTTTCTTTAGCATAATTACTTGAATGGACTTACAATCGAAAGATCACTCTGAATTTCTCCAACAACTATTACCCCCAGGGGAATGATGTTGCTGAATCTACGAATAAAAATCTACTCGAAGTGATCAAACACCTGCTAGAACAGTATCCCCGGGATTGGAACCAAAAGTTGAGATTCACCCTTTAGGCGGATCGCATTCGAATCAAAGCCACCCTAGGAACATCCCCATTCCATCTAGTTTATGGCCAGAACCCAGTGTTCCCAATTAATTTATAGATCCCAGTCTTACAGTTTATGTAGGAATTTGGCAACCGGGATATTATTGTGGAGGTTAGGCTCCTAAATCTGGTATGGATGGAAGAATAATGAGACGCTGCCCTTGAACATTTCACGCATCATCAAGCAGTAGTAAAAAGATGGTTTGACCACATAGCCCAATACAAGGCCTTTCAGATTTTGGACTTGGTCCTACTGTGGGACAAGGCCCGGGAAAAGAAAGAAAAGTACACCAAGTTCCAACGACTCTGGCTTGGGCCATACCTAATCTCAGAGATCTGCGGGACAAATACCTACCACCTTAACACCATGACTGGAGAGCCTGTCCCATTGCCTGTCAATGGGTAGTTTCTCAAACATTATTTTGAATAGGGCGGGTTCACCCAAAGTTGTATTTTATGTAAAGTTTCTGGCTTGTAAATATTTCTTTCCCGGTGCCTTGTTGGGAGGTACCTTGCTTTGTAAATAGTCTTGCAGTCCATCCTCTAGGACCGTCCTTTTCCTTGGTAATTTTCATTTCTCTTGTCTTCTTTGGGTTCCGGTGTTTTGTCCCCCTTTGTGAGGGTTGGAATACTTCGCATAACATCTGGTCTCCGGGATGTTGTCTTTTACACGGTGAGCTTAAGAATCTGTTGTTAGCATGATGGAATCAGTCCGGTCTCCAGAATTATTTTACAAGTTTAGTGGTACACTGAGCAATCTTTATTGTGTTTCTTTCCGGACGTCTGGCAATCAGTGAAACAAAAAAAATAAGGGACAAGTAATCAGATACATCGAGGGTAGATCGGTCACACTAAGTTGGTTGACCCAAGTCTGAACTTTTAAAGGATTCTTTCTGGGTCTGGAGTTGTTATCCCCCATTCAGCATATAAAAAAATAAGTGGAAGGGTGAAAGAAGTACCGCCATTAAAATTTTCTAAGCTTAAGCTTAATGGTGAAAGAAGTACCACCCTCCCACCCAACAACATACAAAATAATGAGAAAAGGGAAATGGGACGGAACTCCGGCCTCCGAAAGAAACGAGTAAAACTGATGACTTCAGGGTCTAATCTACTAAGTGCCTCTTCTCTACCTCTCCCAGAGGTCATTGGCTTGATTCCCTTCCAAAGTACACACTTCACCACTGATGAAAAGATCATGGGTTGAATCGCGTATGGCTGGATTTTCTCAGGCATCGTTACTCTTTGCATGTAAGGTACTTTGAGTAACGATTTGTTCCAGTTTTGCTAACCAGAGATTCTACAGTTCTCGAATGCGCTAAGACATTCATCCCAGATAGTCACCATTTGTTATGCCCTACATCCCCGTCCCTACATTTTGTGTGCAAAATGTTGGGTCCCCCTTCTTTTTGGTTTCTGCTTTCGGCTCTTGCCTTGTATTTTCTTTCTTTGTTTTCCTTCTCCAGAGTTTTCTTCCCCGCAGTGTTATTTTTGGTTTTGTTTCTCTCTCGCGTCTCGGGGACCCGGTCCCAGAGTTGGTTGTCCTTTGTCAGGAGCCAGATTTCAGAATTTGGGATTCTTCACCATGATGTCTTCTTCTCTTAAGATGGCATCATTGCACGGAATCCCCAGGCCTGGAGTCCAGAGGTCTGTCTGTCCAGAGTTTGCAGAAGGAAAGGTAACTTGCTTTTACCATGGGTATAAATAGAAATTACCTATCATTTTCACATTTACCGCAATTAAACACTTAAGCAATCTGAGCAATTTGAGAGCGATTTTATAGTGATTTAGTGATAATCCAGTGCGAGCCATTCCAAGCTATTATGAGCAATTGTGAGTGGTTAGTGGTGGTAAGTGGTGATCATCTGATGGTAGAAGCTGGTGCAAAGCATTCACGGCGAGTTCCCTTCCTTTCCCTTTGTCATTTTTAGGTTGGTTCCTTCCTTTATGTTTCCTAATTTTTGGTTTTGTCTGGTTTTCATGTCGTCTTGCGTTCTGTTGTGTTTCGCTCTGGTTCGCCGCCCGTTGGTGGGTTAGCTCTGCCAGGGGGTTTTCCACCCTCTGTGCAGATGTAGTATAGTCTATAGGTAAAGGTGAAGGGTTGTAAATGTTTGTACAGTTGTCTGGTTTTTGTGAGTTTCCACTTTGCATTTTGTGTGTGTATATGTGTATATTTGGTGTATATTGTTGTATATCCATCTAGTCTACATGTATATACCCTTTAGCTCTATCATGTATAGTGTATACTATGTGTATATCTACTTGGTAGTCTGTCAAGCTCACCGTGCTACATTTGTTTATGATTCTCAATTTGCGAGCTCGCTCTGTGCAGAATACCACTTGGTTGAAACTCGGCTCTCGATCGGTTTCAACCAGTTGGTTTTCTCTCTCCTCCATAAACTAGCCTGCCATTCATTTATGTCACATGCATGCATTTGAATTTGTCCAAGTGGCCTTCACTTTTCGTGCATTTAGATAGTTGGCTCCACCGCCGTTATCAAAACTTCTATTTATTTCACATCTACGTGGCTTCCATGTAGGTCTGACGGCTCACTTTTTGTGCACGCTTTCCAACGGTTAGTTCCCCAGACTTTGGGTCTCTTGCCATCACCCAACCCATGCCTTGCATTTGCTAAGTATGATGAGACCCCCAGGCCTGGGCATCGTTAAATTTCTAAGTTTGCATAATACATATATACTTTCCAGGATTTTTGAATTACGCTAACCTTTCAGGGAAAGCAGGCGCCACAATGGTAAGATTTTTGGACCTCAGAGTTTTTATTTATCTATACATTCTGATGGTCATCTTTCCTTACAGGTTCCCAAAACAACATACTTTCAACATGTCTTAAGCTTCCGCATCTTCACCACCCGGGAGTCCAAAACTTCCTTCTACGGTAGTTACCAGAGCAGCTGTTAGGTCCAAAATGGAGAAGGCCCTAGAGAAGCTGCCCCTTAGCATGAAATATGTGAAGGATAGTGTTTTCACGGGCTCAAAGATTGAGTCCAAAGTTTAATTCATCACTGACACCAACGTCGAGACATGGCCCAAGATGCAGGCCTTGGTGAAGATGATGTACATTCAGCAGCAAGCCGGAGATCCATTAGTCATTAAAATTTGGAAATTCAGGATTCTCAAGGTATCTTGTTTCGCATGCTTGGTGTAGTCACCAGAGCTCATTCTCACACTTGCAGTGCACTACAACACATCCATCCAGGCAGTTATGCTTGCAGCCCCAGAGCCAACTGGGTATCCCACCCCTATGGTATCTCTTGACGCCACAACTTTTCAGATGGGGTTGGGGATTCCTCAATTCGACAGGCCGGCTGTAGTTACTAGATCAGATGCCTTGGCATAGTTTAATCAGTTGGAAGAGGCGGCTTGTATATATGAATAATCATTGGCTCAAGACCCTGAAGAGGGATCCCAAGAGGATGAAGTTAGAAATCCCCAGGTCCAAATTTAAGGAAAGCATCCAAATGGGGATGATAGCATTATGCCAGGTCTTCGGAAAATAGCATGCCCAAGAATTCTCTGGGTGGATGTATTACTTCTTGCTTGGTGTTAGCACGGGCAGGGAATATTTTGACTAGGCCGCCATAATTTCAAATCACGTAGATTCTCAGTTCCTTCAGATAGCCCAAAGGAAGAAGTTTTATATGACTTCTTATGTTCTTTGGGCCCTGGCACAATAGTGACCCCACACCAATGGGCTACTCACTGATGCTGTACTCAGGATAGCTCCTGGACAGAGGGCCCCTTGGGATCATTTTCCACAGATTTAATGGGAGGCCAGTTTCTCTAGTTTTTACTGAGTAAATGATGCTTTCATTTACTATAACTTGCTGACACCCACCCGGGATGCAGGATACCGCCTATCCACAAAGGTGATGAATTTGGTCCGGAGCTATGGCCATTATTATATATAGTTTCAACAACATACATACATAAGGGTAACCGGCTTCTCTGGGAAACCCTACTTGTTACCCAAACATTGTGGGAACAAGATAATTCTTTTAGAATATTATAGACAAATGATGGAGTTGCATGCCCTTGTCACCTTGAAGAAGGTGACCAACATTCCATTCCCAATCATTTGTGGGAATTATTCATGTAGTCTGGCCTCTGCCAAAGAAGCGGATAATGAGATGAAGAGCTATAACTTGGCAGAATTCTACTTGGCGCAGAAGCGTTTTGATTCGCATAACAAAATCATGTCGACACTTCCCCGGGCATCAAATCCCCACCGTTACCATATGGAAGACTTCTGGGAAGATTTCCAGGATGATGTGGAGGTTAGGAGCTGGCACTACGTCAGAATGACCACAGGGATGATGGAAAGATTAAAGCTCTAGAGATTTACGGAAGACTTCTCAGACACCGGCTCCACAATAGATCCCCAATACAAAGCTAAGGGGGTCGATAAATTGGCCATCCCACCGGTGGACTGGGATGCCTAGGAGGGGCACATAATTGAAGAGTTCACCCGAAATGTGGTTGAACCTAGCCACACCTATTTCAAGAAGGTGTACTCCAAAAGCATTCGCCGGGCTGCCCAACTGATACCAAAGTTAACTTCGGGGGTTGGGACTTCTTCACAGGGAGGAGATAAAGGAAAAGGAATAGCGGAAACTCCGACCTTGTAAGAAGTCCCCATAAAAGAACAAATAAAACAATCAGTAAGAGCCTCTCAGCAAATGCAGGAGAATCTAATCACACGGCTGGCTACTCCGGTACTTATGACCAGACTAATTTGTCCTCCCTCCTCCCCTTCATTGGCGGCCCTGATGGTTAAGGCGATAGGGGTGGACCCAGAAGAGCAAGCAATACTAAGGGATGTGGGGCCACCCTTAGTCACTAGAAGAAAGAAGAGGCTTAATCAAAAGCCCAAGGTAGAGCTAGAGCTGGGGATGCCTGAGATCCCACAAATTGAGATCCTTTCCTCTAACTCCCTGGAGCCAGAGAGGGAACCAGAGCCTGCTGATGTCTTAGCCAACCCTCCCCCACAGGATGAGTTCGATGATGTTTTTGCAACTGAAAAGTTCAGAAATCTGGAGGGGGACATTGAGAAAACAGAGGCTGAAGTCCCAGCACAGGAAGAAGCTTTGGAACAAGAAGCTGCGCAGGAGTAAGAAAAATAGATGGAGGAAGAAAATGAAATAGAACAAGAGGTTGCCTCCGAGGTCCCGAAGATACAGAACATGGGGGTGAATCAATAGAAGCAAGATGAATAGATGGAATCTGCTGAGGGAACTAGACCTTCAGGAACAACTGTAACCCCAGCTGTCATGTTCCAAACGCCACTCCCGAAGGTTACATTTGGGGAGGTCATCACTATGGCTCAAACATTAAATCTTGGCCCGATACCTCCCCCATTGCCAAAAGATGTACCAGCTGAAGAAGAAATCCTGGTGACAGAGACCGAGGAACAAGAAGAGCGACAAGAGGAAGAAACCCCCGGAGCGGCCAATAAAGGCCCAGATGAAGCAAAAGATACAGGTAATAGGGAAGAAGAAATAAATGTCGCCAGGGAAGACGTTGTCGACAAGTTGAAAGATTCAGGGAGGGAGATGGGTGAGACTCACACCACTGAAGAAGAACAAAGTCAGGATACCAGGGAAGAACCCAAGGAACAAACTCTAGCTAATAAGCCACCCCTGCCGCCACATTGGTTGATTGAAATCAAGAAAAGAAAATCTCCGCTGACTCCCAGAGCTCATCTCTCCATGGCCGAGATGATGGCTCAGGCCCAGGAACCACCAAGGGTCAAGAAAGCCCAGACGGTTCATACTCTCCGAACCGGGCCGGGCGGAGAAAAAGTTGCAGTTGTGGCAACACCTCCCCTAGATGTTGATGAGGCAACTACCAAAGCCAGAGATTATGATATCATAGAGATGTCACTGGGAAAAAGAGGAAAACAGGGTGAAGTAAACCTATTGAAAGAGGCGACTAGAGCCGTGGAGGCCCGTTATGAAAAGGAGGCCCAAATGCTCAAGGCAGAAAATGAGAAATATGCAAACCTTATGGGATTGATAACTGAGCTGCCCGACCTATCAGTGCCATTCCTCTAGAGGCCTCCACATCTAATGTGCCACTACCACAAAGCGACATAGACTCCCTGCGAGCAATGAAGAAGAAGGCCCAAGCGGTCGATGAGTGGGTCGCTCTGCAGATAGGAAACACCCGACGCTTCCTGTTATCCACCCTCCCAGACTTGTATACGGCTCGCCACATTCTGCATCAGGAAAAAACTATTATCAACCTAAGGGAGGGTGATATAGAAAATTATGAAGCATGGAAGGTAGAACTTGAGGAACTCCTCGACCTTGTGGAGAAAATGGTCTCTGAGTCTAAGATTCTAGGGGAAGAATCATTCAATTTTGTGAAGACCCAACACTCCAGACTTGACCTCACATTGGAGGTGCTCAAGCAACTGGTAGGGACTCTACATGATAAAGTCAACATGGTCCAATATTCTTCAAATTTGTATAAGGCTTTTGTCACGAAGGTCTCCGGAGCTGACCCGTTCAGTACTAACACATGCATGCCAGAGGAATACATTTTGGGGAAGTTTGATGAATTAATGGAGTCAAGATATCAATCCCCGGAGGGAGTAGATGGAACTCAAATGGTGAGACTGACTCGCATGATCCTTAGTGGTCATGATGTGGCAAAAATGGCTGATGAATTCAAGAGGAATGTTCTGGAGCTAGGAGAACAGATCAAGGTGGCCAAGTACCAGTGGTCTGGCCTCAAAGAGATTGATGAGGATGGAATATCTCACCTCCTCCAAACCTTCAACGACAAAAAGCAACAATAAAGTTTCTTCGGGGCTGAAAAAAAAAACTAAGCATTCTTGTATTCTTCATTCTTTTGGAACATAAGTTCCTAGATCCTAAGTTTTGTATTCTTTCGAGTGATCCATGTCCTGGTCCCCCAGGCTGACCGATCACTTTCAAAAGTGGTTAATAAATATTGTCAGAGGGTAGTTGGCTACATTGAGGCATGTCAGATCAACAGTTGGTCTTCTGACAGATGGTCTTCTTGAGGCGCCGCTTCGGATATACACCTAACACATTGGAGATAGGGCACCGCATTTCCTATTTATGAGGCATATAGCCTCGATCCCCGGGGAATTAGATTTTTTCCTCCTCTTTTTTGGCTCTCTTCTGAAGGCCGATTCTTCTACTCCATTCTCTTGTCTTATTCTTCTAACATGTCAGACCTTCTCCGTCTCGAGGTCTTTTGTAAAGTGGTGCAGGTAGTACCGGCCACTGGATAATATATTTTATGGCAAGATGTGAAATAGGGTTAGGGTTAGGGTTAGAAGAAAATGTGTATAAGTAGTAAGTCTGGCCCTTTTTCAAGGGTCAGTGAAATTGATGATTTTGTAGTCCATAGTAATAGAGAAGCATTTTTTTCATTTCGGTTACACAGCTCAATGCCTTTGGATCTTTAAGTTTTCAGTAGACTAGATGCTCCCTTGGAGCTGCTAGAGTATTATTACCTTACGCTTATTAATTAAATCATATTGATTTAATTATATAAGTTCCTATTACTCTAGTTTCTTAAGCTTCACTTAGGTGCATTATAATGTGCAGCCTAGTTTTCTCCTTTAGGGTTTCTATCTCACCTTTTATAAGGTTGAGATTTGTACTTTTTCATTAATTTAGATGATATTTTTGCTCTCACATTTTGAGGCTTTTTCTATTTGGTTGCTCCATTCTTTGTGACAGGTTTATTGCATGCAGCTGGATCTTGGAGTTTAATCTGATATTTCATCAATTTCTACATGGTATCAGAGCCTTGCTGCTGCAGCTTGTTCAAGTTTTTTGGAGCTATGGATCAAGCCCTCTCTTTCTGAGGTTTTCTATTGTTTTCTATATTGGATCTGGAGGGTTGCAATTTTTCAGAGTCATTTGAGCCAAAACAGACTCTGCCATTGCGTTCAGAAGGCCTAGGAGAGTCGAAAAATATATAAAGTTTGACTATTTTGGCCTCTGTGACCACAAACAAAAATTTCTGGCCTATAGGGCTGTACGGGCTCAAAAATTGAGAAAAAACTCAAAAAAAAAATTAAAAAATTTCTTTTTTAATTAAAAATGGGCGCGCAGCCACCGCGCCACTCGCGCGCCGCCTCTGGCCTGCACGCCACCGCATAGCCACCACTCCGCCGCCAGGGCCCGCCGCCACCGGCGCTCAGCTCGGCCACCGCCCATGCCCGGCTCACCCGCCACTACCTCCCAACCTGCGTGCCGCCTCCGCCGGTGTCGCCGTCGAAGAGCCACCGCCGCGCCGCCCGACGACCTGCGACGGCCAATCGGCCGTCAAATTTATCCGCATGACTGGTTTTTTCCAGTGAGTAGGTTTTTGGAGGTACCTGTGGTTTTTTGCCCATATCTTGGGCATACAGTGTCCTTTTTTAGAAAATGAAATATCATCGGAAAGGTGTTTCCGAGATGGACGCAATGATGCTAGTTTTTTTGCTGATTCAACTTTTTGAGTTCTTGTTTTCAGTGTTGAAGTTGAGGCTTCGTTTTCCTTCCACTCTGCATTCGATGTTCAGGTTTTTCTCTCATTTTTTCTGTGCTTTTAGTAGTTGATTATTTGTGTTGCATAGGGGATAGGATTATAAATTGTTGGGGGGTGCATTTTACTTTCTGCAATTTCCTTCAGAAAGACCCTTCTACTTCCGTCTTATTCTTCTTCCAATGTCGGACCCCTCTGTGGCCCGACTGACACCTCACAACTACCACACATGGAAGCCACACATGACCAGACTCCTTATGTCATGAAGTTTATGGTCCTGCATGGATGCGGCTCAACCAGTCCTTCAGAGGCCTTATGAGGCACTTATGCACAAAAATAGGATGGATGAGGCAATGGGCCTCATTGCCATGAACATTTCAGATGGGTTGTTGTTTCACCTGGATGGTCTGACTACACCCAGGGATATGTGGGACAAGTTCTCCACCTTGTTTGGCACCATGGATCAGTTCATGATTATCTAGATAGATGCAGAGTTCACCTCCTTGGCACCTGACTCATTCACCAGCATTGAGGACTTCCTGATGAAGTTCAAGTCTCTTCGATCTATTCTACAGGTTGCTGGAAAGACAAAGTCAGATGATGA
>MU226360.1:257683-285450 GCA_018584345.1 Thuja plicata | reverse complement strand
GGGACAGGTTCGGTCAGCATTCAGGATGGCACATTCAATGATGTATTGTATGTTCCATCTCTCTCTGCAAACCTTCTCTTAATTTATCAGATTACACGCAGTGGGTCAGGGAAGACAGTTGAGTTCACAGCCGATTCAGCCTTCATCAGGGATAGTGTGACAGGAGGCATTATTGCTACAGGGATAGTTGATCATTCTACCCGTCTCTACATATTTTCTCACTTCGGTCCACCATCTCCATTGTTGGAGCACAACTATCCCCTTTCGAGAGAGCATCCTTAGGTGCAATCAGGTCCCTTGAACCTTTGTGTTGTTCCCGAGATCAGTGTTGTGACTGCCACACCACATCCTGAGGCGTACTGTTCTCTTCAGCAGGATTCTTCTTCAGCACTGCTTGACCCTCTAGCTCCATTCATCGAGCCACCAGGTGCAGTTGTTGAGGACTCTCTAGAGGACATTCATCTCCTCTTTGATGACAGTGTTAGCACACCTGTCATACCATTTACATTGGGGATTCCCTTTCAGGATCCTCATGTCTACTCCTTTGAGCATTAGCTCGGCCTTCCAGTGACACCTCCTATTTTGAGGTCACCTCTTCAGTGCCCACTTCCTTTCACTCCTTTGCATTGGAGTCATGGTGGTTTGTTCATTGATCCAGGGGTTCTTTCATTCTGGGGGGCTTTGGAGCCTCAACCCTCTCTCACGGGGGGGTTGGCAGCACGCATTGTGCTACTGGCTTTGAGAGAGTCTCTTAAAGTCATTCCTTTTGTCTTTGCTTGCTTTTATATCTCTTTTTGGAGAGGAGTTTTTCCCACTGGGTTTTCTCCTTTGTCTACAGTTTACAGAGATTTCCTTGTACTGGGTACCTGATTAGGCCTTGTTGCCAGGACCCATTTCTTGCTTTCATAGTTTTGCTAGGTCAGCTTTCTCCCTGCGTTCAGCTTAAGGGGGGTGTTAGAGTATTATTACCTTACGCTTATTAATTAAATCATATTGATTTAATTATATAAGTTCCTATTACTCTAGTTGCTTAAGCTTCACTTAGGTGCATTATTAATTAATTCTTAATTAATAATGTGCAGCCTAGTTTTCTCCTTTAGGGTTTCTATCTCACCTTTTATAAGGTTGAGCTTTGTACTTTTTCATTAATTCAGATGATATTTTTACTCTCACATTTTGAGTAGCTTCTAAGTTCTGCTTTTTCCATTTGGTTGCTCCATTCTTTGTGACAGGTTTATTGCATGCAGCTGGATCTTGGATTTGAATCTGATATTTCATCAGTTTCTACAGGAGCTACCATTGTACCATGCACCAGTGCTTGCTGGAAGGAATGTTAATGAAGAAGAGATGGTTCTTGCAATGATGTTGTTGGAACTTTATCTTCTAAGTTAATGGTATTTTATGTTTAATGTTCTTCATGTCTTCTTCTCTGATATTTTAAGTAGATTAACGACCTCCTTTCCCTTGCTAGTGATCAAATATGAACTGATGGTTGTGTATTTCATTGGTATTTAGTGTAGTTTATCAGAGCATTATTGATGTATTGAACATTTAAACATAACTATAAGTAGATGAAATACTCCTAACTCTACAGGATCCTTTTTGATTTATTTACTAAATGTAGAATGCTTGGAAAAACCCCACCTTCCTGAATCCCCGAAGAGAACGAGTTGAAGAAACTAGCTATCCCCCTCAAAAATAGTCACATCTCCCAACCGAGCCCCGTACCGTCGAGACCTGACTCACAGGTGCTTGGAGGCCTGGGGAATCTCACTTCCCCAGATAACCTTTGCAGGTGAAGTTGACTGGTACCCCGATACCCGGTGACAACTTACACCTGTTGGCGAACCCGGTCACCAAAGTCATGTCAACAATATCCCAACAAAAAATGAGGTCAAACAGGATCTCTTGAGTATACAAGACATCATCCAACAAACAGGTTTGCTTGAGGATCTTCAAGAGAAAGAGCAGAAGGCTTTAGTCAATTACCATGACATCATTGCAAAGGAATAGACTTATTAGGGTCAAAGATCTAGAGAGCTATGGCTTAAAGAAGGTGACAAGAATACCAAATTCTGCCACTCTACTACTCTCAAACATAGAGCTGCTAATAGAATAGCCCAAATTACTGGTGAGCATAGGGTGGTTAGTAACAAGGGGGAAATTAAAAAAGAGGCAGTGATTTTTTTCTCTTCTCTTTTCAAGAAGGAGAATAACCTGGATGGAATTTATCAGAACAGACTTCTTGAAGCTATTCCAAAAATTATTAATGAGAGTCATAACAAAGAGTTGATTGATATTACTTCAATCAAAGAGATTAAGGAAGTTGTTTTCTCATTTGAGGGGGGTAAAGCCCCTAGCCCTGATGGTTTCCTTGTGATTTTCTTTCAAAAAATTTGGAACATAGTGGAAAAGGATATTGCTAATGTTGTTAAGGAATTCTTTGGAAGTCGCAGCTTGCTAAAAGAAATAAATGGTACCTTCCTAGTCCTTATTCAAAATATTGTTGGCGCTAAATATTTTGACCAATTTAGACCTATTAGTCTATGTAACTCTCTGTATAAAACCATTTCTAAAGTTCTCACTTCTAGAATTTTGACCATCCTCCCTCTTTTGATATCCCCACAACCCTGGTAGGCAAATTTTGTATTCAATTATTATGGTACATGAAAACATTCACTCTTTGGATACGACTGGTAAACAAGGTTTTTTTCTTAAAGCTAGATTTATCCAAGGCCTATGATTGAGTTGATTGGAGCTTCCTGGGAATGGTGCTAAAGAAATTTGGTTTTGGTGACAGAATTATTCAGATAATCTTCTAGTTGGTAATGAATGCATCCTTCACAGTTATTATCAATGGAACGAATTCTATTTTTTTTTAAAAATCTAGAGTTTTAAGGTAGGGAGACCTTATATCTCTAATTATTTTCACCATTATGGTGCAATTCTTGGGAAGATACATGAACATGATGATTTTCAAGGGGAACACCCAGGGTCTGAAACCCTCATCTAATTATCTTATCTATTTTCATGCCCAATTTGTGGATGATACAATTACCATGGGGTGTTCCACCCTCCAAGAAGCCAGGGCCGTGAAAAGTACTCTTAATATTTATACTAAGGTTATTTTCTAGCTCATTAATTGGAACAAAAGTAATTTATTTTTTATCAATACTCCAAAGGTTAGACAAAAAAGAATAGAAAGGATCATGGATTGTAAAATAAGATGTTTCCCTTCTACCTATCTTGGTCTCCCTCTTGGGATGAAAGTTAGTGAGTCTTTATGGATCTCTCTGATTGATACGTATAACAAAAAACTTGCTGGATGGAAATGGATTCTCTTATCTCAAGCGGGTAAAGTGACTTTACTAAGATCTACTCTTCAAAATATAGCTATCTATGCTTTGAGACTTTTTAAGATCCCTACCAAATTCCAAGAGAAGATTGAAAGTATCCAAAAAAGATTTATTTGGTCAAGAACAAAGGAAAGAAACTGTATCCCTCTGGTGGCCTAGGATAAAGTGTGCAAACCCAAAAGATGGGAGGTCTTGGTTTGATACCCATTAAGATTATCAATTTTTCTCATCTAGCTAAACAGGTTTGGAGGATTTATGGCGAGGAGAAAGATTGGAACAAGATTTGCAAACAAAAATTTATATTTGATCAACCCTCCCTAGATGACTTCCTCTCTAGTAAGGAGAGGGTGAGAGTCTCTGATTTCTAGAACAATATCAACAAGGCTAGGGAAACTGTTAGGAAAGGGAAAAAGTGGAGGTTGGGAAATGACAAAAGGATTAATTTTTGGGAAGATGCTTGGCTAATGGATAAACCCCTATGTGGCATACCTAATATTGTGGACATTATGAATCAGTGCAAAGACAGATATGGGTCCAAAGTGGAAGACTATTGGAGTGGAAATGGCTTGGTGAATATATCTAATATTAGTATATCTATGACCAAAATTGGAAAAGCCCTGCTCACTCAAAGAATCTATGAAGAAAGAGAGGATGTTCTGGTTTGGGGTCCTATGATGTCTGGGGGCTTCTCTGTGGCTACTTCTAGTCCTCTTGAATTTGATTTTTTGGCTTCAAAACCCTTTTTGTCTAATGATTGGAACAAATCTCTAACCCCCGAAAATTGAAATTTTTTATTGGATTTTTATCCAAAATAAATTTTTAACTGTGGTTAATCTTTTAAAAAGTGGTTTCTATTTTCCCAATAGATGTTATTTATGTTGTTCTAATGAGAATAATTGTAGCCACCTTCTCTTGCATTTCCCTTTCTCTCAATAGGTTTGGTCTCTCCTCCAACAGAAGTGGAATATTTGCTGGTTTTTTCCTTCAACAATCCAGGACTTCTTCCAACAGTGGAAATGCCCGAGCTCAAATGAGATGGTGACTGGGGCGTGGAATTTGGATGCCCCTCATGTTATATGGAACCTATGGAAGGAAAGAAATAACATGATATTTAGAGATAATAAGTTTGAGCCTATTGTTATTTTCAAAAAAGAAATAAGGGGAATCTACAAAAACTTAAAGCCAAAGGGGAATAAATACCAGCAAATTGATTGTTAGGACTTAAATGAGACAAAGGGGAAGAACATCAAATAGGATAATAGTGTCTAGTTGTCTCCTCCCAATGGCTAGATCCAAATCAATTTCAATGGTGCAGCAAAAGGTAACCCTGGCCAAGAGGGTTGTGGCAGTATTGTAAGGGATAGTAGAATTAATTTATTAGCCTTCATTGTTGTCCCTTTAGGAACCCAAACAAATCATGTGGTTGAAGCTCTTGGGGATTTTTATAGTTTGGATTTAGAAAAAAAATTAAATTATCAAAACATATGGTTAGAAGGAGATTCCATGAACATTATAAAATGTCTTAAAGGCGAGTCTTCCCCATTGTTTACTATAGGAAATGCTATTAAGAAAGCTAATGATATTTTAAATTCTTTTGATCAAGTTCACATTTCCCATGTGTATAGGGAAAATAATGGGGTGGCTGACAGCTTGGAAAACTACGTGGTCATATCTTATTATGTCATGACTTGGGAGTACCTCACCAATCTCAATGATGATATTAAAACAACAATTAATTATGAAAAGATCAATAATAAGGAGGGTTCATTATTTTTTAATGGGGTTTAAAGGATCAGATGATACAGATGTTGCAGGTGATCATTGGATAGATATCTTAAAGGGCATAAATATTAATTATAGCTTTATCTCCCATGCTTTCTAGGTAATTCTTGTCATTTGTCTTCTGTTACAAGTTAACAAAGGCTTTTGTTTTTTTCTTTCCACTTTTGGTAAGAGAGAGATCAATTTGAATTATAGTAGGATGGGTGGTGATCTTAAGAGAGAAGAATCTGACAATCGTAGGAAACTAAAAGAGGAGGATATGGCCATGGTGTGGCGTGTGTTGGAGAAAGGTGGGGTCACCCCTTACTTGGAAAAAATTCATGGTTTCGACAAGTCTGTTACTCAAAATTTTTGTGAGGGATGGCGTAACAATGAGGTGATCATGGATGGTGAAATAGTTTCCCTAATGGTGGATGTTATAGCCTAGATTACTGGCACTGCCAACAAGGGTCTCAAATTTTATAGAAACTACAAGATTTTTGACATGGCTGTGAATAAATTTTTGAAGACTAATCAAGAGAAGGAGATTTTTAGTGAGGCAAAGGCTAACAGATTTATTGATATCAGCAAGATTAATAAAATATGGCATGAGGTGTTGCTCATTATCATGGAGTGCATAACTCTAGATGACCACTTCATGAGGGTACATTCCCATCATTTCATGTTGTTAAATAAATTTAGGTACAAGGATTCGGTGAATATTCCATACTATTTATATAGTTCTCTGGTTAAAAGCCTTATTGAACATAAGAAGAAAACTAAGAAAATTGTGTTGCATGAGGGTTTGATTTTGTTAATTTATAAACACATTAGGGATAAGGTCCTTGAACCCAGTAATAAAACCCCTAGCATGAGGAAGGGAAACAAAAAGATGGGGAAGATTTGGAGGACATCTCGAAGAGAGTTGGGTCTAGCGCTGCTAAGCGTGAAGAGAAAAGACTGAGTGGTGAGGATGAGTCTAATACTGAGGATTCAGGTATTAGTAATAGGGTTGATATTAACCATAGTCACAATGAGGATAAGATATTACTAACAACTCTGGCGGGGAAGAAGAAATGCAAGTTGAGGAGGAGACTAAAAATTCTAAAATGGGTAAAAATGGTAAGATCGAGAAGGAAACTGAAGAGGAATATGCCAAGATGGAAGATTCTAACCAACTTTGGGAAAGGTTGAACAATAACCATGACTCAGGTAATGAGAAAGAGGGAAAAGTCTGTTTGGACACTGGGAAGGTCACCATAAATAGGGAAGGTATATCTGGTGAAAACTTGGACCAAAAATGGAAGAACTTAGAGTACCTTGTGGATAAAGTTGTCCAGATTGCCACCATGGAGGCCTTTGAAAGGGAGGATAGCGAGAAAATGGAAGAGCTTCCCATTACTGGTAACTTTGTAGTAGGGGTTAGGGATGATTTTCTAGTGTCTTATGACATGCAAGATAACTCTAAGGATTAAAAAGAGGATGTTAGCAATAAGAGGGTTAGGGAGTCCTCTATTAAGCTCATCTTTGATGATTTCAATGATAAAGAGGAAATCACCATAGGGGCACTCCAAATGGATAAATCTGAGGCTCTGTACTCTTTCAGGTTCAAGAAATGGTGCTTTTAAGAAATCAAAATGTTGAACCTGAAATGTAGAAAACTGGAGGGCAATAACAATAGGCTTAAGGAACAAATGGCTGGGGGAAGCAAGGAACAAGAAATGAATCTCACTCGGGAAGTGATAAATTCTATGGATACTATCAAGGGTTGGGTAGACAAGCTAGAGAATACAATTTACAAGATTTTCTAGCATAGAAAAGATAGTTTGAAAGCCACTAGCTCCAACCACAAAGCCCTGGTTAAAATTATAGAAAATGGGATGGGGAAAGTTGGTGATCACAAGGATGAGATCCTAGAGGAAAGTGGTGGGTTAGGAACCAGAACCAGGGCTAGTGTGAAGAAAAAATCCCCGCTTGTGAATATGAATGTTAATGAGCTCAAATCCATCATCAGGAGGATGTAGGAGATTGAAGAAAGGATGGACAATACTTTGAAGAGTAACCCCACTATGGTTGGTGCTAGTGTTTGATTGTTGGGTGCTTCCTCTATGTCGGATACTGCTAGTTTTTTCTCAGGTAGTTTTTGTTGTCTTTTGTAGGGCTTTTTTTGTTTGTTTCAAGGATTTTGTTAGTATTTCATAATGCTCTATCTTTAGCTTTCTCCTTTGTAAAGGGTTTCAAGTCCCTTCAAAACCTATTTTTACCAATTAATTAAAATAATAAAAGAATAGATCTTCATACTCCATCTTCAAATCTAGACCTAGCATTAGCATCCCATCTTCATTTTGGGCTTTGCTAATATGATTTGGGTTTGAGGGTGAAGCCTTTGGAGGTTTACTAATATAACATAGGATATCTACACATTCATAAACATTTAGATTTGGTGAGCCATCTAGCCTACCCTAACCTACTTGGTTCACCATATCTTATGTTACACGAACACAATACATACAAAGTAGATATAGATGTATAAATTCATAAAAATAAGATCTAATGTTAAATCAAAAGAGGAAATGTCATAAGTGGGGTTCAACAAAACTTATAATATGAAATTTGTGAATAATTCTAGGAATGAATATCACTCACCAAAATATATTATAACTGTTACCGAAATTTTCCCTATTATGAAAATTTTGGCTATAGGTGGAGTAAAATGAGGCTCCCACGAGGGTTGAGCCCAGCCTGTGAGAAAGACCTTAAATTTTCTGGTCTTGGTTGTGTCATCTATAGTCTCTTCAATCTCTATTTTACTCCTATCCATGCAAAATAACCTAAGTGTTGAAGAACCTATGTATTTGATAAGCCCTAGTTACCCGAGACTTGTTCTATTTCCTCATTACCTTTTCTGGGTGACTCAAGTTCTTCAATTTCCATGTGCGCATTTACACTTTGCATTAGGTCTCTAAGTCATGCGATAAAAATAAAATATTCCAAAATCATCCAATGACCCAGAGACTCCCTCTAGTCTCATGATCTCATGATAGGCCCTAAGGTTAAAAAAAATCATGAGACTTTGCATTTTGTCAGTTGGGTTATCGCCAGATATGAACTATGGTCAATAGTGGGTCATCTTAGAGCTAATTGTGTGGCAAATCACAATGTGACACATGGTAGAAGTGGGCCCAATTTTCATATGCTCAGTCGCTAAGTCTCGTGAAGAAAAAGAATATTCTCATATGGTCTGGAGACTTAGCGATAGCCGTCAATGTTGATTTTGATCCTATGGTAGTCGTGTGATCTCGTTATAAACCCAGAGTTAGGAGAATGATTTAGTGACTCAGAGACATAAAGGTTTCAGTGAATCATGGTTAAAGAGGATAGTCAAAGTGGATTGGAGGTTTGAAAGCAATGCAAAACATGTATGTAGTTGCCAAGTCTCGAGAAGGAACTAAGGTTAAAGAAAAGGTCAGGCGATCCAGCGACAAAGGGAAAAGGTAGCCAAAGGTAAAGGTATAGTTATGGGTTAAGACAACAAATCAAAAGTGGAGATATGCGGTCACATTTTAAACTAAGGAAAGGATCTTTTATCGACCGTTGATACAGATGTATGCACCTCCTTTGACCGTTACCTTTTAAATATTAAAATTCAAATATCTGATCTCAGAAGTTATCACAGAACCAGCTTGCAGAGAAGTAGATTGATCGACCGACTTTGTGGAGGCACAATTATGGTGGTAGAAAGGATTTTAGAGATATATCTGATTGATCAAAGATATTTTTACAATGCATTTATGAGAAAAATTGACAGTGTTAGGGTTTCCTAATTATTCTATTGCAATCAATTGTAACCCTAATATTATCAGATTGACTCCAAGCCTGCATGCTAGGGAGTATATATATCAGTTTTAGGAGCTTTTAGAGCTCAGAGTTTTCCTTACTTAGAATTTATCTGTGGCATTTTTTCTGCCCTCTGACTTTTACAGTTTGTAACCTTTCATTGATATTCAGATATTGTAAAGGATTTTTGTGACATTTTCTCTGTCCCTAGGCTTTCTTGTCTGAATTTCTCTTACTGAATTAGAATATATTGAGTGATTTTTCAGAGAAATATTGGAGTTCCCGAGCCCTCTTTCTTTCTGAAATATTGTGTACTATTGTGGATGACCTGATTTAGATGATTTTGTGGATATTCTTCAGTCCCCTGTCATTTTGTCTCGTTCATGTGCCTGATTGCAGAAGTGGATGTTTGTTTGCAGGTCATAGTCTGTGTCTACTCATAGTGAATACACTATTGTTTGTGAAATTACTTCTTTCCTTGAATTCCTCTGTTTATCTCAAACCTCTCTATGAAATACTTATGCAAGCCTATCTAGAAGGTTGTGTTCTATTAGATCCAAGGTTTCATGCTGAGATTAGTTGATGTGTTATGATTCAAGTTACCTTCGGTGTATCACCTAGTAGGATAATTTGCTTTCAGCTATTTCCCTTTCATGCATTATTTCTATCCCTTTTCTCTCAAGAATTTACTTTTATGTTAGGAAGCAAATTTGGGTGACATATCAAGAGGAAATAGCCTAGAACCTGGAGGTCTCATTTCAGTTAGCAAAGGTCCCACACCTAGAAATGATTCCCATGTTACACTAGATTACCAAGACTACAAGAGCTTGGGTAAGGGTGCAAATCTAGGTGTTCAACAATAACATTAGGAATATCCCCAAAGTTTTACCCTTAAACCAATCTGATTATTACAACCCAAAAAGGATGAAGGGATGTTAATGCAAGATCTAGATTCAGGGATAATTTTTTGGGGGGAATGAGGATATATTCATTTGTTTTTAATTAAATTATTGATATGTAAATGAATTGATAGAAAGAAAATGACAAAAGCTAATGTATGATATTAGATTTGATCTATAAAAGTAAGTGCAACAGGAAAATAGGAGGAATGAACTCACTTTAAAGAAAGAAGATGAAAAATTACCTTCATATCTAAATTTGAGAGTCATTGGGATATCAAAATTAGGTGTAACTCTAGATCTAGGACTTTGATGTTTGTAATTGTCTACCATGAAAATTTCATCCAAAAAGTGGAGGACAAGGTTGAGAAAGTTGACCTAGTCTTTTAAGGTCCAAATTTGACAAATATTTCCAAGGATCTGCAACAAGCTCCCAGACTCCCAAATCCATATCCACATCTCCCAAAAAATTTCCTGCATATAGAATAGAAGGGGGAATGGTTTTACCTTTGTCAAACCCTTATATAGGAATCACCTTGAATGAAATTGAAATTCCATAGAGGAAAGTAATATAACAAGATAAATGTTAGATTCACCTTGCATGAAAAACCTTCATGAATGGATATAGTAATCAATAAAATCCATAAAGATGCTTGTATGTATGTTTGTATTGTAGAATCAAGGATGCCTTCACAAATGTAGGAGTCTACGCTTGCCAAATCCTAGATCTTGAATGAATGTATGCTTGATAACCTCAATGGAGAAGGAGAGAGAAAATGAGTGAATTCCAAATCCTAGATCTTCTTGCATGCTTGTGAATTCCTCTACTTGTCCATCATGGGAGATAAATTTACATCAATGAGAGAAGATTGTCTTTTCTTGAATATATTTGGAAGAAATAGAGATTTTGAAATCCTAGATTGGATACTTACCTTCAAATCTTGAATCCACCACTTCAATTGCACAACTTGAATTGCTTGAGATCTTGACTTTCTTGCATATGAATGATGTCTTGAATGTATTGTCATGTGTTATGATATGATATCAAAATGAAAGGAGAGATTTCCCTTTTATACTCATTTTGGATTTCAATTTAACTCCAGATCAACCACAAATTTAGAAATTGGAAGAAAACCCCGCCATTGGGCCCCAAACCAACTTTGGGGCAAAAAACCTAGGACAAGGTCGACTTGGCCAACCTAGTCCAGGACTAGGTCGACCTAGCCAACCTAGTATAGGTAAATTTGCCTTTAAATTCCCTGGGACCTAGGAGAGTGTGATAGAAAGAAAAGGGAGAAATCACAAATGTTGGGATCAATAAAATGGTCATTCAGACCTCGAAATCACCAAAATGGGATCTAAAAGGTGCTAAAGCCTCCAATTGTGGGTGCTAACTTTTTAGGATGATACATAAATAATAAATATTATTTAATTAAGGAGGAGGAAATTGATTAATTAAATAATATTATTATTTAATTAATATTAGAAGAACATTAGATAATTAAATATTAAAATTTAATTAATTATAAGAAAGAAGGGAAATTTTGATTTTTGAATTTGAATTAAAGGAATGACACAAATTAATTAAATAATTAAAATTATTTAGTTAATTAAGAAGAAAGTAAATTGTTGCTTGTAGGAGTGGGATAATTTTAGGTATCTACATTTTTACCCTCTTTGATACAATGTGATTTTGACCATTTTTTAAAGTAATAATTATAAAAAATTTGCCCCAGTATGCCCCAACGAGATCGAGGTGATGACGGGGTAATATGGTGCACCCTTGAGATATTATTTGAGCAGTAAATTCATGAATGATCTCTTAAAAGAAGAATGTTATTAAGTTATGATGATAATTAGATCTACATTAGACACATAGATTGTTGATAAGAATCATGTTTCCTTCAGGAAGGACTCATCATGTATAAGACTGTCAACAATGCCTGGTTTCAGTTAATACATACCCTATATTTAAGACAAGCCACAATGTCTGGTTTCAGGAAAGATACATCCTAAATAAGACAAATTATGATGTCTTATTTTAGGAAATACATATCCTGTATAAGACAAGTGATGATTGATTAACTAATTGATTGAATGATTAGACTGACTGATAAAATTTTAGGACTCACTAACACAAACTTAATGACATGGTTGGGTTGACAGACAATTAGGCAAGTTAATCAAAATATAAGACTATCAATTAAAATCTTGACAATGTATTTCAGAAACCACTTCTCTTTTTTGAATCTTCTTATCTAGATGTGATTTTTTAAATCATTCATCCACTTTTAATTAGCAAAATGAGTGTTTCCCCCACCAAGATATGAAAGATCAAGGTAGGATTATCCCTGTTATCATTTTAGTTGCACTCCAAATTGATAAGTTGATTATTATCTTACATTGTTATGGATTTGATAGATTGTTGTCCTAAGTATAGAATTTGCTTGAAAAAGGGAAAAAATTAGAGAAAGTACACATGCAATCTAGCAACTACAAACAGAAGAAAGGAATTAAATAAAGGTACATCCTTTCAAACCTTGTTCAGATATTGGAGACAAATATCTTATTATTGCATTCATAATTAACACTTATGTTGTTCTCAAAGGGTTGATCTGATTTTAAACTTTCAAATTCAGAAAATTGATCTTTACATTGAACATTTCAAATGAATGCAATCAACAAGTATTCCTTTAGAGGTTACATATTTCAGTAAAAAATACTGAGAAAACACACAATGCTGAAAGTAATAAAAGAGCATTGGAGAAATCAGGGATCTAAGCATTGCCTTGGAGAGGTCTTTAAGCATGTTGATAATCTGACATATGTATCTTCATATCTTATTCTTTGTCTTCATCCTAAAATCTCCTTATAGTTGTTATCTTGCATCATGAAGATGAAAGAGTAGTTAGATCCAAGATTGGATCTAAGCAATGCAAAAATCCCTAAGAACAGTATGCTGCAATCAACACTTTCAGAATTACATATTTACTAAGCAAACATCAAAATGCAATAATAAGGTACACATCTGCAATAACTAAACTAAGTATCAAAGGGACATAGTTTTATGAAACCTTTTACTACATGTAGTTGTTATCCTGCATTAGAAAGAGATTATTAATGAAGGAGTAGAGCAATCCCTATGTTAGGTCAATAAGTCCGATTAGCAAACCCACATTCATACATAAATGTTATCCCACATAACATTTATATGCAAACATAGATTCACTAATTGAATCCATCAATCTAACATAGGGACTCAGAGCTGATTTTATGCAAGTGAGAGGTCTGCAAATTCTAAAGTATGCTATGCAGAAGGGAAAATGGGATAAAATAGAAGGATAACAATGCTGGTCTAAAAGATACATGTGAAATAAAATGATGCGGAGTGTTCTTAAATAAAGGATGTGGCAGCAAATAAAGAAGTAGATTTGCAAGGGAATGAGGTAACACTATACCCTCTCAATATACAGAGCATGCCTAGGATACCATATAAATGTTATGATTGAAAGAATAAGATGATTCAAGAAGGAAATAAACAGTGAAGTGAATTAGAGTTCCCAAGGTCTAATATGGAAAAGCTAAAAAAAAACTGGAATGCATAGATTTTGGGGGACAGATTTGCATATAAACTGAATAGAATATCATTATTTCAAACATTGAAGCAGTGCGAACCCATGCAAGTCATCAACTGCAGAGTGTATGATTATATAGAATAAAATGACAGTGCAGTTTGGATGCAAATGCTGAATATAATAAATCAGGGGTTTAGGAAAAAATAGTACTGTCTTGGTATGTTAAAATATTAAGATTTTTGTATCCGTCAAAATAAATAATGTTGTTATTGATACAGCTTTCATGTTTGGGAAACAAATTGAAAGTTTAGTGCATGCAACTTTCTATTCAGCAGATACAGAATGCAAATAAAGAAGATAGCAAAGATGTTTCAAATTCAAATATAAACAACATTGTCTTGGTACAAGACAAAGACTACAGACATCCAGTAGATAAATCAACAATGGGCAACGTAAAGCAGAATGGAGGCAGATTCAAGATCAACTATTTACCAATCACAAACACAATGATGGAATAGTAGGGTTATGTATACATCAAAGTAAAAGATTCTATGCAAGACATTTAGTAAAAAAGAGTGCTATTCTGGTATGATGAAATCACAGTACATTAAAAAGAATGTTGTTATCAAGTGAAGAGGCCACAGAATGTGCGTGTTGTTATCAGATACAGTAATAGGGAATGCTCATGTATGTAAATGAAAATGAAGCCATACATTATACATGGAGACATTGACAGTTCAAGCATATAACCAAAGAAATAACATCCAAGGTACAAAAGGATAAAACAAAAAGGTAATCATTTTTTATACTAACACTGTTTGCCTCATGTGCAGATTGAAGATTAAGTTTTGTTGCAGTGAAATACAATCATAACTGGATCAGATTAAGAGCAAAAATCTATTTACGAGTGTCATGAGCCCGTGCTCGAACCTCATAAACAAATTGCATTGCTGGAAGTGAAAATTTGTGCTACAAATCTTACAATATCGAGAAATTTGATATATAACAGAATATCAAGTGATATGCAATTACACAGGGTGATGCTATATGCCAGGAACATTAAAAGGAATGCTGCAGATATGAGGACCAATATTTGACCATTTAAATAGAGAGATGCTTTGCTATTCTTAAAGCTGAATAAGTGTATTTAAAGCATGGAATTTAAAACTGAGTTTATGCCAGCAGAGAAGAGATCAAGAAAACATATCAAAAATGTGGGTTTTGCAGTGTGATTCAACAGCGGACAATAACAAGGATACCATTCTTTATGGCAGTAGAAGTCAGTCTTTTAAAGTAGGTCCCAGATTTCAAAGGGTTCCAATTTTTTTTTACAGTCTAAGATCTTTCAGTTTAAAGCTTGGGTTTTAAACTCAAAATACAAAACTGAGTTCCTACAGTAAGCTGTGATCTTCTTTTCAAGGAAAATCTAGGTGCCAGTAGAATAAAAGACCAAATTCATTACAATGATAGATATGGTGGAGTCAATAAAGCATAATAAACAAAACCTATATTTATTTGTAAATGTAACGGATACCCAGGTTTAGATAACCAGCAAAATCAACTACTACAACAAGTTCTAGCAAAGAAATACATAAAAGAGAAAGAATGACTTATCTATACAATGTAAAGCGGTGGTGGGAATGACCTAGAGAAGAGATGAGTTTAAAATTGCAACTACAACCCATGCATAAAAGACTTCAAGTTGAAAGCCAGGTTTAGCCGAGTAATGATAGAGCCCGAGATGATAGATGAATGCATGCAGCGCCATCTTAATGGCATGAGAAGACAACTTCAGATCTTGATAAATCCCGAGTTCTAGATATAATATGACTTCATTCTTAAAGAGCCCATTTTTTGAAAGGAGTGTTTCTAAGTGAAAGAACGAGTTACAGTATCAGCATGGCGACAACCGCAGATTGAAGCCTCAAAGTAGCAACAGTTTAAAGCTAAGGTAAAACCCGCAAGCTTCTCAAATCAAGCAAGATGCAAGAAATGACTTCCATAGACAGTCAGATTTGAGTTTATAGAATAGATCATTAGACTCAAACTCCAGATTTACCCTTAGAACCATTCTCAAAAGAATAAACATGCAGAGAAGAAACTTCAAAATAGAAATCTCATGGCGGCTCAAACCCTAAGTTCTCTAGAAGATGTGAAAATACGTAATGAAGAATATAGATGAGATAAGATAAAACTCTTTATCAAGTGTTGGTAAAAGTTTGGAGTCTGCGATGCATTGACAAACCACAGAGAATACGGTAAATGCCTTCATTGTGCCACGACAGTAATCAAATGCCTTATATAAAAGATGTAGATATTTCAAAGGTCATGTTGACCATGAGATAATTATATAGGTTAAGTTATGCATGTGGGTTTTTGAAATAAGAGGTTTATGCATGTTTTATTTTAGGTTAATAGGTGGAGTTGTATTTTAGATTTTCTTTAAAATATAAACTTGAAACATTTAAATATATTCTTTGATATAATAAAGATATATTTAATTGTTAAAAAAAACTAAATTGAAGGCCTAGATTATTTGTTTACTTCGCATGCCTTAAATTTAGGGATAGCTATTTGTTAGAGACTCTTTGTAATATATATTGGTAATATCTTTTAAAAGATATATTATAAATTACTAATATTAGGACTTCATTTTCGAGATTAACCTTTAAGGCTTAATTTTTGGCATCAATTATGCCTTAAATTCAGGGATTGAGCTAAAGTTTTGGAGGGGATTTTTGAAAGCTATATTATAGGCATCTTTTGGACCCGAATTTGAGGGGATCTATCTGTTTTAGAGGCACTTTAAGGGGGACTTCTCATTTTCAAAATAAGCTTTGGAGGCTATATATTTGAGTTTCTTATTGATTGTAAGGGGTTCAAAATTTTGGGATTTTGAGGTATTAGTGAACACATTTGTTCCTTTGCCCATTTTCTTGGTATTTTGTAACCGTTATGGAGATTTGAGAGATAATAAAGCTAGACTTACTATTCATACCTATTTTTAGAGTATTGCATCTATCCTTTTCAAGTTTTTTCAGCATTTAAGAGTTTATCCATTTTTAAGCACAGATTAGTGAATTACTACAAATTCCTATTCTTGGTTTAAGAGTTTTAAACTTTTGCAGAAAATTATCTGTTTGTTGGTTGAATTCCTATTATTAGTGGTATCAAACCGTAATTAGGTATTGTAAACCATCCTAGGTGTTGAGAAGCGAAAGCATTTGCAGAACTTAGTAATGTATGTTTGGTGAGTATAGTCTTGCAATTTCTGATAGATCTGCATTCATCTTTGGTGTATCACCTTTCCTAATTAGTTTTTCTTATTTTTCCAAGTTCTCTTTCCCCCTTTTCCAAAAAATAAAGAATTTAGTATTAGGTGATATTTCAAAATCCAATAGGAACCAGCCTAGAATCTAGAGATTCGTTCTCTAAACCACCCAGGAGAATGTTTCCATGTTTCAACAGGATGGCTAGATTATGCATCCATCTATAGGTGCAATCCTGATTGACAACAATTTTTGGCATGCCCGGTGGGACCGAACTGCTACACAGTTCTTCCAAATAATTATTTCTTATTGTTGTTTTTGGTGCGAGAAGCAGTATTTCTGCCTTTTTGAAGGTATTTTACCAGCACCTGGCGACTCTGTTCTGAAAGTTATTATAGATCCAATAGTAGATTTATCTTAATGAGAAGGACTCCTACAAGAGAAAACATCGAGGGGTTCATTTATCAAGAGCTTCAGCCCAACAAAAGAGGTAGCAGATCAGTAAGAAGAAGCAAAGTGTCTCAAGCTACAGGAGAATCATCATCTTTTCTCAGGGAGTCTAATTTTTCATTGTTTGAAAATCCTATCTTTGAAGACCAAGCTACTATTTCTGAAGGACGCGAGGTAATTATAGAAGATTTCAATTTTTCTGAAGAATTAAGTGCTATTGACAATTCTGGATCAGAATTACCTATCTTTGAGAAGGCTACAAGGATCAATCTGCTACTATAACATCCACAAGTGGTACTGCTACCCCAGGATTGAAGACTTACCAGAGGAAAGTAATTCATCAAACTCAGCCTTTCGTTACACCTGCAGTTCAACAACAAGTATCAACAATACAAATGGCTAGAAATCTACCATTTGTGGCTTTTGATGCTGGCAGCCCATTACAAATTGTTGTTCATCATGATATTCCACCAGCGGCACTAAAAGGTTTGACATATTTCAATGGTGGGGGTCATATTTCAGCAATAGAGCATATTAAAGATATTGCTACTTTATGTGGATTACATCAAGTTAGTCATGATGATGTAGCTTTGAAACTGCTAGCAGCTTCACTTAAGGGTAAAGCGTTAATCTGGTTTAGAAGTCTACCAGTTAATTCTATTAGCACATGCAATGAATTGGGTACTGTATTAATCAGAAAGTTTGAAGATAGATCAGATAATTTCTCTTTGGTTGAGCAGTTAACTACTATTAAAAGAGATATTAATGAGCATATTTCAGATTTCAACTTTCATTTCCAATGAACTTGGGAAAAAATTCCAAGAAACATCAGGTCATCTAATGATTATGCATTTCTTTTCTTTTTAAAAGAATTTAACCCTGATATTGCACTTATGATACAGTCTATGGGTGGGCACACTTTACCTGCTGCTTATGGTGTTGCTGTCAGAGCTAAGAACAATTTGATACAGGCTAGAAAGTTACCCCCAAGGCCTCCAATGCCTTATTGTGCGGAAATACAGCCAGTTGTACCAACTATTGTTACACCAATAGCAGTTGTACCTCCTATGCCAGTGTTACCAGCATTTAATATGCAAGTTGCAGCAGAAGAACATGCTGCCACAACTCCTTTTAGAGAGCTAAAAGAACAAAATATGGAGCTGAAGGACAAAAGCGAAAGTATGATGAGGACCCTGCAGAATTATGGCAATGAAATCATGAATTTAAAGAGGTAGCAAGGTCAGTATAATAGATCTCCTCAAGTTTCTTATCAACAGAATAGACATTCAAATCAAGCCTTTGATCAAAATCAGCCACGTCAAGTGCAAGGGCAGCAAAGGAACTACAATCAGAGGACCAATTAGCCATATAACTATGCAACTCCTAGTACCTCTAAGGCACTAACGTTTATTCCTCAGAATAACTATGCACAAGAGGAGGAATGGTGTAACACTTGTAATGCAAGTCATTTCTGGCTTGATTTTCCTCATGTGCTTGAGGTAGGATTTCTTGAAAGGTCAATTGAATAATGTTCAATGAGAGGTTCAGAATGATCAAATGCAATCACAAGGTAATCCTGATGTTACCTTGATGAATCTTAATACTGATGAAACTGTCTTAGCAGTAGGTTTTGATCAGATATGGAAACCTATAGCAAAAAGTACAAGGTCCAAAACTAAAACTACAAATGAACAAGTTGACAAGGTACAACAACCTGCTGCTATACCACAACAACAATTATTGAAGGGTAAAAAACAACAAAACTAGGCTCAGGATGCATCTTCACAGCCATTACAATCAGCAAAGGAGCTAGCTATTCCTAAATAGCAACAAAAGGTTAGTGGTCAAAATTTCAATATAGTTGATCACTTGAAGAAGACACATGTTCCTGTTTCTGTTTGGGAAGCTTTAGTGCTTCCAGGTTAAAAAGATATGTTGCAGGAAGCTTTGCAAACATTAACACTATCAGATGATGCTTTAAATCAGCAAATTCCTAAGGTGTTAATGGTTGGTAATGAAACTTCAACTCAACCAATATCCAAGTTGGTAAAGCCACCACCTTTTTACATCACTGTTATAATAGGACAAAAATTATTGCATAATTGCATGATTGATTCAGGCGCTTCTAGCTTTGTTATGCCTAAGAAAATTATAGATCAGCTAGGCCTTAAATATGAACCAATTGAAAAAGGAGTAGTTCAGCTTAATAGTACAATGGTAGATATAGTTGGGGTTATTAGAAATTTTGATTTGACAATGCATGCATGTCCTAGCTTTTTAGTGCTTATGGATGTTTTCATCATAGACTTACCTCCTAATTTTTCTATATGTTTGTCACGAGAGTTTACTGCTAAAATTGGAGGCTATCTATCTACAGATTGGTCAGACATGTTATTTCACACTAGGTATGGTACAAAAGTAACTATTCCTTCTGAGCCTATTGCAAAATTTTGTATTGAGCCATATGTCAGTAGTTCTAAAAATGGGACAACAACAGTGATTTTTGATTAGGAAGAGATTGATGTTGTTCGTGAGTCACAAACACTTACTGAACAAATTCCTGATATATTGTTAGACACTTGGGCTACTGAAAATGTAACGATTTCTGATACATAGATTAAGGATCCAAGTTTGGGTAACTATGTTATTAATGAAGTTACTGATTTTATGCCAGCTATCATAAAAAGTGCAGATTCAGAGCAGCAGCCTGATGCTATTTGGAGGTTGTTTTTTGATGGCTCTCACAACAAAATAGGTGCTGGAGGTGGTTGCATGCTTATTTCACCAACAGATCAAAGGTATTATGCTTCTTTCAGATTCACATTTAGTTGCACAACTAATGTGGCTGAGTATGAAGCCCTCATTAATGGATTAAAGTGGGCAACTAAAAAGGGAATTAGCTGTTTGCAAGTATATGGTGATTCTGAATTAATAGTGAATCAAGTTAGAAATGTTCATACAACAAAGAACAATTTGTTAAAGAATTATAAACATGTTGTATGGGATTTGATTGAAGGTTTTGAAGCCTTTAATTTACAATCCATTCCTAGAAATCAGAACAGGCATGCTGATAGGCTTGTAGCTGTAGGAGCCCAGTATGATATTCCAACAGAAATCAGTAATGATAAAGGGCTGAATTATGTTAAGGTAATTGTTAGACCTATTGTCCCTACCAATGCTGATAGTTGGCAGGTTTTTGAATCTGACCAACACATTGTAAATTTTTTGAGAGAAGAGGCTGAGTTTTCACAGCCAAGTAAAAAAAATTTGTAGGATCAATATGAAGACCAGATAATTCAGCTGAGAACAAATAAGATGCCTAAGGGTCTTGTAACTTTAGAATCTATGTTTGGTACCAATGATGAATTCAAAAAGGACAAATCTAGCTTACAGATAAAGGAAGAATATTACGAAGAGATTGTTGTTTTAGAGGATAAAGTGTTGAAACTTGGCAAGGTATGTACACCTGAAGAATATCAAACCTTTGTCAATTTATGCAACAAATTTCATGATATAATTGCATGTAATTATTCAGATTTGAAGGGATTCAATCCTGATATTTCCCAGCATATAATAGAATTAGAACCAGGGGCTAAACCAGTGAGACAAAAATAGAGACCTGTAAATCCCAAAATGGAACCTCTCATGATCAAGGAATTGAATAAATTGATTGAAAGTAATATTATTTTTCCAATCAAACATACTTCATGGGTTTCAAATCTGGATCCTGTTAGGAAAAAGAATGGAGAAATCAGACTTTGCGTTGATTTCCATGACTTGAACAGGGCTTCATTCAAAGATAGGCATCCTTTGCCTTCAATGGAACAAATATTGCAGGTTGTTTCATGTTTAGAGCGGTTTTCATTGCTGGATGGTTTTTCTGGTTATAACCAGATTTTGGTGAAGGAAGAAGACAGGTTTAAGACAACATTCACAACCAAATGGGGTACCATGGCATATCAGAAGATGTCATTTGGGCTATCTAATGCTGGTGCAACATTCCAGAAAGCCATGGATAAAGCTTTCATAAATCTGATGTATAGGTTCGTATTGGTTTATTTGGATGACATAACTATTTTTTCAAAGAATGCAACGGATCACTTTAAACATTTAAGGATAATCTTTGAGAGATGTAGGGAATACGGTATTTCTCTAAATCTTAAGAAGAGCATATTTTCTATTCACGAAGGTAGGCTGCTAGGTTTTATTTTTTCCAAGGAAGGAATTAAAATTGAGCCCGAGAGAGTAAGTGTCATACTTGCATTACCTCTTCCTCTTCACAAAAAGGGTCTTCAAAGCTTTTTAGGAAGAATTAACTTTGTTAGAAGATTTATCCCTGATATTGTAGAGCTATTAATGCCACTTACAACCATGCTTAAGAAGAATATTTCTTTCAAATGGACCAAGGAAGGTAAACTCAATTTTGAACTGATTAAGGAAGCATTAGCTACAACCCCTACTTTGTTAAATCCTGATTTTTCTAAGGATTTCATTTTGTATGCATATGGAAATGTAGATAATATTGCTGCCATGTTAGTTCAAAAGAATGACATAGGATTTGAATAGCCAATAGCATTTTTTAGCCAGGGATTAAAAGACTATGAATTGCATTATACTTTCATTGAGAAACATGTTCTTGCTGTCATTAGAAGTCTAAAAAAATTCAGACATATGCTTTCTAACAACAAGATAAATCTGATGGTTGCACACCCTGTTGTCAAGGAGTTTTTATTGAATAAAGATTTTAACACCAAAAGAGCAGGCTGGATCACGAAAGCAATGGAATATGACATTGATATTAAAGTTACCAAGCTGGTAAGGGGTAGAGGCCTATGTGAACAGCTGGTTGGAAATGGAGAACATACTCCAAATAATGATACTGAGGTAATTTTGGCTTTATAGGACCCACACCAGCTTGTTGTCCTAAATTTAAAAAATGATTGGGTGAAAGAAATGATTGATTTCTTGCAAACAAGACGATGTCCTGAAGGTTTGGATAGATCAAAAAGAAGATATTTCAGATTGCAGTCTATACCTTATTGTTTGTTGAATAATGTGCTGTATAGAAGGGATTATAATGGTGTATTGCTGAGATGTATTAGTGGTAATCAAACTGATAAAGTGTTATAGGAATTCCATGATGGACCAGCAAGTGGACATTTTGCAACAAGGACAACAAAATTAAAGATTTTGAAGGCTGGATATTTTTGGCCAAATCTATACAAGGATGCCTTCATTTGGGTAAGGAGATGTTTGAAATGTGTTGTTTTCTCAAACAAGCAAAGGTTAGCAGCTTTACCTCTCAGTCCAATTCAAATTGAACAACCTTTTGCTAAGTGGGGTTTAGATTTTATTGGTCCTATAAACCCATTATCAAGTTCAGGTCACAAGTATATATTTGGCAGCAACTGATTATTTTACTAAGTGGACTGAAGCTCTGGCATTGAAAGATTCCAATGAAACTTCAGTTCTGAATTTTTATGAAGATCTGCTTGCAAGGTTTGGTGCACTTGAATCCATCATTTCTGATAATGCCTTAGCATTTTTAGGCACAAAAATTTCTGATTGGGCAGTTAAAAATAATGTGTATCTTAGTACCTTGTCCAACTATTACCCACAGGGTAATGGACAAGCTAAATCAACAAACAAAAATCTAATTTACATCATCAAAATGACTATTGAAGATAATCAACGAGTTTGGAACAAAAAGCTAAAACAAGCCTTATGGGCTGATAGGATCACTCCAAAGCGCTCAACAAGTAATTCACCTTATATGCTAGTTTATGGAAGAGAGGCAAGATTGCCAATTTCAGTGGAATTGACAAGTTTGATCCTGATCAAGGAATTAGACCTGCTGGACCAGTAGCCTATGGAGGTAAGATTGGCTGAATTAATAGAGTTGGAAGAGTCAAGAAAGAGATCTTTTCATAAGTTGACGAAACATCATGATCAAATGAAGAAGACATTTGACAAAAAAGTTGTCGCAAGAGTCTTAGAAGAAGGTGATTTAGTGCTTAAATGGGATGAGCTGAAGAGCAGACCTGGCAAACATTTGAAGTTTGATGCCATTTGGAATGTTCCATTTGTGATTACAGGATGCAAGGCTCACAACACTTTTCAGCTCTCAACTAGGGAAGGAGAAGAATTGCCAATCCCAGTTAATGGGATTCATCTCAAACGTTGTTTTTGAGGTGAGTTGAATCAGAATAAGTGTTTGGCACGTAGTTAGTTGTCTTTGGTTAGTAGCAGTTAGTACTTCTTTTTCCCACCGAGATCACATCATGAAAATACACACCATGCATAATCAGGAACCCATTGGGGTTCCCGGTCATAAATGATGAGTACCTTTATAATGTAATCATGGTGGAAAGAGAAGTTATTTTAGATAGTTTTCTTTGCAGTTCCAAAGGCAGAATGAACAAAAACAACAAGCTCAGTCACATGATACGTGCATGAACACCATACCTATCATATGGGGAATGGATAATTTTTGGTGCCCCATATCATACACATCATGCTCACACCTATACCATATCACTGAGATTACTGCTCAAGCTCATTCTGTCTTTGTTTTTTGTTGCACTTGGTTTGGACAACATTTACTATTATCTGACTTATGTCCATCATATGATACATGGACAAGTTCTGTTGTATCACATCATAAACATAAGTTAAGGCAATGATATTAAAGTATAGGGTGTTGTTCATTAACATTTTTCTTTCTCTAAGTGCTAATCAACACAAGTTCAATTTTAGTTCAGTTTTCAGTTTTTCAGTTGGTCGTCAGTTTGAGAAGTTCAGTTGTTCCTGAAAATTGAAGACTTTATGCCCAATAAATAAGCAAAAGGTGACTAGTCTATTTTGTTCAGCAGGTGAACACCCCTAAGAGGTCGCCAGAAAATGTTATCATTTTAGTTGCACTCCAAATTAATAAGTTGATTATTATCTTACATTGTTATGGATTTGATAGATTGTTGTCCTAAGTACAGAATTTGCTTGAAAAAGGGAAAAAATTAGAGAAAGTACACATGCAATCTAGCAACTACAAACAGAAGAAAGGACTTAAATAAAGGTACATCCTTTCAAACCTTGTTCAGATATTGGAGACAAATATCTTATTATTGCATTCATAATTAACACTTATGTTGTTCTCAAAGGGTTGATCTGATTTTAAACTTTCAAGTTCAGAAAAATGATCTTTACATTGAACATTTCAAATGAATGCAATCAGCAAGTATTCCTTTAGAGGTTACATATTTTAGTAAAATATACTAAGAAAACACACAATGCTAAAAGTAATAAAAGAGCATTGGAGAAATTAGGGATCTAAGCATTGCCTTGGAGAGGTCTTTAAGCATGTTGATAATCTGACATCTGTATCTTCATATCTTCTTCTTTGTCTTCATCCTAAAATCTCCTTATAATTGTTATCTTGCATCATGAAGATGAAAGAGTAGTTAGATCCAAGATTGGATCTAAACAATGCAAAAATCCCTAAGAACAGTATGCTGCAATCAACACTTTCAGAATTGCATATTTACTAATCAAACATCAAAATGCAATAATAAGGTACACATCTGCAATAACTAAACTAAGTATCAAAGGGACATAGTTTTATGAAACCTTTTACTACATGTAGTTATTATCTTGCATTAGAAAGATATTATTAATGAAGGAGCAGAGCAATCCCTATGTTAGGTCAATAAGTTTGATTAGCAAACCCACATTCATACATAAATGTTATCCCACATAACATTTATATGCAAACATGGATTCACTGATTGAATCTATCAATCTAACATAGGGACTCAGAGCTGATTGTATGCAAGTGAGAGGTCCGCAAATTCTTAAGTATGCTATGCATAAGGGAAAATGGGATAAAATAGAAGGATAATAATGCTGGTCTAAAAGATACATGTGAAATGAAATGATGCAGAGTGTTCTTAAATAAAGGATGTGGCAACAAATAAAGAAGTAGATTTGCAAGGGAATGAGGTAACACTGTACCCTCTCAATATATAGAGCATGCCTAGGATACCATATAAATGTTATGATTAAAACAATAAGATGATTCAAGAAGGAAACAAATAGTGAAGTGAATCAGAGTTCCCAAGATCTAATATGGAAAAGCTAAATAAAAACTGGAATGCATAGATTTTGGGGGACAAATTTGCATATAAACTGAACAGAATATCATTATTTCAAAAATTGAATCTGTGTGAACCCATGCAAGTCATCAACTGCAGAGTGTATGATTATATAGAATAAAATGACAGTGCAGTTTGGATGTAAAAGATGCATATAATAAATCAGGGGATTAGGAAAAAATAGTACTGTCTTGGTATTAAAATATTAAGATTTTTGTATCCATCAAAATAAATAATGTTGTTATTGATATAGCTTTCATGTTTGGGAAACAAATTGAAAGTTCAGTGCATGCAACTTTCTATTCAGCAGATACAAAATGCAAATAAAGAAGACAACAAAGATGTTTCAAATTCAAATACAGACAACATTGTCTCGGTACAAGACAAAGACTACAGACATCTAGCAGATAAATCAACAATGGGCAACGTAAAGCAAAATGGAGGCAGATTCAAGATCAACTATTTACCAATCACAAACACAATGATGAAATAGTAGGGTTATGTATACATCAAAGTAAAAGATGCTATATAGGGCATTTAGTAAAAAATAGTGCTATTCTGGTCTGATGAAATCACAGTACATTAAAAAGAATTTTATTATCAAGTGAAGAGGCCACAAAATGTGCATATTGTTTTCAGATACAGTAATAGGGAATGCTCATGTATGTAAATGAAAATGAAGCCATACATTATACATGGAGACATTGACAGTTCGAGCATATAACCAAAGAAATAAGATCCAAGGTACAGAAGGAGAAAATAGAAAGGTAATCATTTTTTATACTAACACTGTTTACCTCATGTGCAGATTGAAGATTAAGTTTTGTTGCAGAAAAATACAATCATAACCGGATCAGATTAAGAGAAAAAAAAATTTTATGAGTGTCACGAGCCCGTGCTCGAACCTCATAAACAAATTGCATTGCTGGAAGTGAAAATTTGTGCCACAAATCTTACAATATCGAGAAATTTGATATATAATAGAATATCAAGTGATATGCAATTACATGGGGTGATGCTAGCTTCCACGAACATTAAAAGGAATGCTGCAGATATGAGGACCAGTATTCAACCATTTAAATAGAGAGATGCTTTATTATTCCTAAAGCTGAATAAGTGTATTTAAAGCATGGAATTTAAAATTGAGTTTATGCCAGCAGAGAAGAGATCAAGCAAACATATCAAAAATGTGGGTTTTGCAGTGTGATTCAGCAACGGACAATAACAGGGATACCATTCTTTATGGTAGTAGAAGTCAGTCTTTTAAAGTAGGTCCCAGATTTCAAAGGGTTCCAGTTTTTTTTTTTACAGTCTAAGATCTTTTAGTTTAAAGCTTGGGTTTTAAACTCAAAATACAAAACCGAGTTCCTACAGTAAGCCGTGATCTTCTTTTCAAGGAAAAGCTAGGTGCCAGTAGAATAAAAGACCAAATTCATTACAATGACAGACATGGTGGAGTCAATAAAGCATAATAAACAAAACCCATATTTATTTGCAAATGTAACAGATACCCAGATTTAGATAACCAGAAAAATCAACTACTACAGCAAGTTCCAACAAAGAAATACATATAAGAGAAAGAATGACTTATCTATACAATGTAAAGCGGTGGTGGGAATGACCCAGAGAAGAGCCGAGTTTAAACTTGCAGCTATAGCCCATGCACAAAAGACTCCAAGTTGAAAGCCAGGTTTAGTCGAGTGATGATAGAGTCTGAGTTGATAGATGAATGCATGCAACCCCATCTTAATGGCATGAGAAGACAACTTCAGATCTTGATAAATCCCGAGTTCTAGATATAATATGACTTCATTCTTAAAGAGCCCATTTTTTGAAAGGAGTGTTTCTAAGTGAGAGAACGAGTTACAGTATCAGCATGGCGACAACCGCAGATTGAAGCCTCAAAGTAGCAGCAGTTTAAAGCTAAGGTAAAACTCGCGAGCTTCTCAAATCAAGCAAGATGCAAGCAATGACTTCCATAGGCAGTAAGATTTTAGTTTATAGAATAGATCTTCAGACTCAAACTCTAGATTTACCCTTAGAACCATTCTTAGAAGAATAAACATGTAGAGAAGAAACTTCAAAACAAAAATCTCATGGCGGCTCAAACCCTAAGTTCTCCAGAAGATGTGAAAATACCTAATGAAGAATGCAGATGAGATAAGATAAAAATCTTTATCAAGTGTTGGTAAAAGTTTGGAGTCCGCGATGCACTGACAAACCATAGAGAATACGGTAAATGCCTTCATTGTGCCATGACAGTAATCACATGCCTTATATAAAAGATGTAGATATTTCAAAGGTCATGTTGACCATGAGATAATTATATATAGGTTAAGTTATGCCTGTGGGTTTTTGAAATAAGAGGTTTATGCATGTTTTATTTTAGGTTAATAGGTGGAGTTGTATTTTAGATTTTCTTTAAAATATAAACTTGAAACATTTAAATATATTCTTTGATATAATAAAGATA
>MU226360.1:244590-257345 GCA_018584345.1 Thuja plicata | reverse complement strand
TTCAGAATTTTGGGATTTTGAGGTATTAGTGAACACATTTGTTCCTTTGCCCATTTTCTTGGTATTTTGTAACCGTTATGTAGATTTGAGAGATAATAAAGTTGGACTTACTATTCATACCTATTTTCTGAGTATTTCATCTATCCTTTTCAAGTTTTTTTTGCATTTAAGAGTTTATCCATTTTTAAGCACAGATTAGTGAATTACTACAAATTCCTATTCTTGGTTTAAGAGTTTTAACCTTTTGCAGAAAATTATCTGTTTGTTGGTTGAATTCCTATTATTAGTGGTATCAAACCCGAATTAGGTATTGTAAACCATCCTAGGTGTTGAGAAGTGAAAGCATTTGCAGAAATAAGTAATGTATGTTTGGTGAGTATAGTCTTGCAATTTTTGATAGATCTGCATTCATCTTTGGTGTATCACCTTTCCTAATTAGTTTTTCTTCTTTTTCCAATTTCTCTTTCCCCCTTTTCCAAAAAATACAGAATTTAGTATTAGGTGATATTTCAAAATCCAATAGGAACCGGCCTAGAATTTGGAGATTCATTCTCTAAACCACCCAGGAGAATGTTTCCATGTTTCAACAAGATGGCTAGATTATGCATCCAGCTATAGGTGCAATCCTGATTGACAATAATCCCCTTGCATTTTCACAAACACGTGCAACAAACAATGAATGTTTAATCAATTCATTAAAGGGTATGAGTATTAATGGTCAAGGTATGTGCAGTGACAATCATGAGTATCATTAACCATTTCAATATTTACTACATTAGATACTTTTCTGATAGGTGAACATGCCTAATTACAGACACCCAAAATACTCTTCTCAGAATTTATAAAAACAACATCCCAAAAACAATAGACAAAGAAAAATAGAATCGTGAACCATCCCGACTTCTCTAATCACTTGTGGATATCTCAGAGAAGCATATGAACATGATTAAAGAAATCAATATAAAGATAAGACGTACTTAGACAACAATTCAATAGCCATACTTCTCTTTATATTTTTTATGTGTTTGTTTTTATAATGGCATTGATGATGATGACGTTTAGTTTTCAAGAACGAGGTACCCTTCTTTAGACTAACTTGTATGGTTTTGAGTGTATCAATCCTTTGCGTAAGACATAATAATCATGTGATAAAAAATATTGATAAGATTTGACCGATAGATAAGACAATGTGATCAGTTTGACTGAGGACTAGTTAATAAGTTTGTTGATTGATACATGATTTGTGAAGCTTAGACTTGTTGTGTTTGGTGTCCTCTCAATGCCTATAATGGAAAAATGATTGTTTTATTAATGAAAAGAAAGACACCATTGTTTTTGGAGTTTTGGTGTTTTCTAATTTTTAGCAATTTTTCAAGACTTTTTACAAATTTTTATTTATTTTTTTAGGACTTATAATGATTTTTTTTTGGGTTTTTAAGGAATTTTTAGGCGTTTTCATGACTTTTAAAGGATCATGACATAAGTGAGCCCCAATTATAGACATGGGACAATTTATTATGGGATTGACTTGTGGGTAGTGTGATGGACCGGCTTATGAATGGCTTGATAAATTGGCTTATGAATGGATTAATGGACTGACTTGTGAATGGCTTGATGGCTTGATGGAATTACTTGTGAATGGATTGATACACAACCTTGTGAATGTCTTTTCTTTAACAAAAGACTAATGAATTTTAGGAATTGGATGGCAATATTATTATGGAGGTGGATTTAATGGATGGATGTATATGGAACAAAAATTGATCAGATAGAATGACAGTGGACATTAGAGAAAAATCTCTACACATGGTGTATGTTTCTAGGTTTTCACCAAGGTATTTTCCTAAGGTGCCATCAAATTGGTTTTCATAGTAGGGCAACTTATTTATCTTATATTCTATTTTTTGGTGTCACTCAAGATGCCTATTTGTCAATTTTTTGCCTAAGTGAGCATTTTTGTATTTTTTTACTCTTTTTTTCAAAAACAATTGTATTTTTCAGGACATTTATGAAAATGATTCTCTGAGAGTCATGTATAGAACTTGTGTAGATGCAAACCGTTGATAGGTTCTAGCATTGGATCACCCTCAACCATGGATAACTGATAAGCACATGAACCAAATGTCGATGTGATAATGCATTGCCAAAGCCAATTTGGTTGGAATTTCACTAGTTTCACCCTATCAAAAAAGTTCCTTTGATTTTCAATTAAGACTAGGTCTTTGATCTCAAATATTCGCACATAGGCCTTCTTGCTATAGCTTCTGCAGATATGACTATGATAGGCCTATAAATCATTAAAAAAATTCTAATGTTTCTCATCAAGGAGTTCAAGCTCTTGTAAACTAGATACCTGGTAGCCTTCATCTGGGATGAAATTTATTAATAAGACACACAAGGATGGTAACTCAATCTTGACTTGCAAAATACCTTTTGATCCATAGACCAAGGAATACAGCTTAGCATTGGTGGGAGTAAATATTGAGTTGTATGTGCTAGTCACAACTAATATTATCGATAGTCTTCTTTAGGATTTTAATATAGTCTAATTAGATGCCTCAATTTGATCGTTACTTTGGGGATAGTGTCACAAGGAATAATGGTGTTGGATATGGAAATTTTCACAAAGTTCATCAATATCTTCATTTTCAAATGAGGTACCATTATCTATGATTATGGAAAGTGGAACTCCATACTGATAAATGAGGTAATTGAAGATCAACTTTGATATTTGTTTTGCAGTAATATAGGTCATATGTATGGATTTTATCCACTTTTTAAAATACTCAATGGAAGTGAATATGTACTCATGACTTTTGGAAGATGAGGGATGAATTTTTCCAATGAGGTTGAGTCCCCACTAAGAAAATGGTGATGGAGATGTGATCAGTTGTAACTCTTGTGCTGGTGCATGTATGAGATCCCTATAGACTTGAAATTTTTGGCATTTATGTATGAACTTATATGCATCTTATTCCATAGTAGTCCAATACCATATCCTTAGGATCATCTTTCCTAGTGTGGGGACACTAGAATGAGCCCCATAAATACATTCATGTGACTCACTTAGGGTTTTTTTCACTTTGTAGACATCAAGACTTCTAAGGAGGGTTCTATCTAGACTCTTCCTATATAGGATGTCATCAATGATAGTGTATCGGGAATCTTGTTGGATAAAGGTTTTACATTGGTTACAGGACAAGTTCAGGAGTAAATATTGGTCATGTAAATAGGTGTAAATGTCATGGTACCAAGGGGAACTAGGTCCAACAGTTTCACATGCAAACTCAGATAAAGGGACTTCAAAGTTGGTGACCATAAGTTTCTCTACTAAGAATTGGCAGTGCATTACATAGTTAGGAATATTAAATAAATATCTCACTAGTGTTATTACATTGGTTTACTTGTTTTGTATTCTAGGAATCTTCTCAAAGACAAGGTGGTCAAAGTATTTCTTGAAGTCATATACTATTATCTTGTAAGGTATGAACTTTTCATCTTTAGTGATGTAGTCATCATTAACTTTAGTTATGATTAACTGTGAATCCTCACAGACATGCAATTTTTTTATTATCTCCCATTAGACAACTATCTTAAGACCTGTGAGAAGAGCCTCATATTCTGCCATGTTATTAGTGCATTCAAAGTTGAGCCTATAAGATCAGGGAATTGAGACACCTTGATGTATGATAAACAATATTCTATCCTTGGACCCCTTATGTGTGTAGGACCCATCAAATTATAAGCACCATTGTGTAGGTGTATCAATTAGGAATGTGACCCTGTCAAGAAAATCTAACAAGATAGGATGAGTTGTTGATATAGGATCATAGGCAAACTGGTCTACTATTAGCTAACCTTTCACTAAATGTTTATCAACATACTCTATATTATAATTTGTTAAGGATCATAACCCATTTAGCCAACCTTTTTGTGAGTGTTTCTTTTTTGAGGAGATATTTGAGTGGGTCTATCTTAGCTATGAGTAATGTCCTATGGATAATCATATAGTGCTTAATACTAAAAATGCTTTATCAATAGTAAAATAATTCAATTCATAGCCCATAAATGTTTTTTTGATGTAGTAAATGTCCCTCTCTTTTCCTTTGGAGTCATGTTGTGCTAGAAGGACCAATAGAGATGTTGTATTTATTTATATGTATAGTAATAAAGGCTTTCCTACTTGTTGTGGCATCAAGATAGGAGCCAATAGAAAATAGTCCTTGAGGGTTTGAAATTCTTATTGATATTATCTTACCCGTATAAAAGGAACATCCATATGAAGTACATACTGAAAGAGATGACAATAGTCTTCTAGTTGTGTTGTAAATATTCTTACTAACTGTAGCCTTCCTTGGAGACTCCTTAGCTAACTAATATTATTAGGAGGAAGCATCTAACTGATTTCTTTGACCTTTTATGGATCTACCTCTATGCCACAATAAAAGACAATGAAACCTAAAATCTTTCATTATGTAACTCCAAAGGCACACTTCTTACGAATTAACTCGACTTTGTATGCTTCCAATTTGTCAAACATTACTACTAGAATGCTTATGTGAAGATATCTAGTAATTGATTTTGAAAATATGTCATCTACATATTATTCCATGATTTCATGCATGAGAACATGGAAGATCATAGTCATTTCTCTTTGGTAGGGGGCACCTTCATTCTTTAGACATAATTGCATGAAATTCCAACAATATGTTCCTCATGCATAAGTGAACATTTTATTATGTTGGTGTATCATCCTAAAAAGTTAGCACCCATAATTGGATGTCTTTAGAACCTATTAGACCCCAATTTGGTGATTTCAAGGTCTGAATGTCCATTATTCTTGATCACAATAGCCTACATTTTCTCCCCCTGCTTCTTTTCACCTTCCCCAACATTCCCATGAAATTTGAGCCCATTTTTCAAGGAACAAGTCGACTAGCCAACTTGTCCCTAAACCTTTGGGCCCAAATTTTTATCGAAGCCTGATGTCAGGGTTTTGTTCTAAGGTTTTCAATTGTGTTCATCCTAGATCAAATTTGAAGATCCGGGTGGGAAAAATGTCAGGCCGGGACAGGATGATCAGAGTGTAGGTCTGGACTAGGTCAAGGACTAGGGGGTTGAGGATTTGACAGATGAAGGGGACCCACAAGAAATGTAGCTGGTTCAAGGGAATAATGAGGTCATAGCTCCAAAAATGAGAGACATGGGAGCTGGCATGGCCCAACGAGGGCACTGGACAAAATTGTTTAGAGTCAAACCCTCTGGTAAGTCTCCATTTCCAACGATTAAAGATGTCTCTAACAAAGAGAAGGGGATCTATGCTTTAGAGTTGCCTTATGAGCTTATTGATCATAATATTTTGAGTATGGCTGTAACTCTGGTGGGAAAGTTCATAGGATCCAAACCCAATATAGATATTGTAAGAACCTTCATTAAAAACAAGTGGGATCTAAAAGGTCAGGTAGTGGTTTCAGCAATGGCAAAAGGTTTTATGTCTTTTGAGTTTTACTGTCAAGAAGATCAGTCAAATATTCTTTGTGCGGGGAACTAGTCAGTGGGAAGATCCACCCTCACTCTACATAAATGGACCTCTAACCTAGATCTCAACAATGATTTCCTGATCCAAGCACTGGTATGGGCTAGGCTACCTAAGCTGCCTTTGGAGTACTGGCATGAGGATGTTTTTGAGGACATTGCTAGATCCTTTGGGGAGCTGCTATCAATAGATCCAGTTATGGAAGCAAAGAAAAGACTCACTTATGCAAAGATATGCATTGGAGTTGAAGAAGGTTAGGATATGCCAGAGGCAATCATTTTTCAATCCAGATTGGGAAACCGAGTGCAACACATAGAGTATGAAAGTGTTCCTTTTGCTTGTTTCCATTGCAAAAAAGCTAGACACAAGGCCAAAAGGTGCCCTATGGTCATTGAGAAGGAGAAAGCCCGAAAGGATCAAATCAAACAAGGTAAGAGGATGGACAATCAACCTCTGATCAAGGGACTTAACTATACCAAGAAGGTCTAGAAGGAGAAAGTTCCAAATGAAACAACTCTTGTAACAAAAAAGTAGAATCCACAAGGGGAGATAACTACTGATAACCTAGAACAATAGCTATCTCAATAGAAGATTGAAGAGAACATAACAATAGAGGGAGAGGACAAGGGACATATACAAGCTTAGATAGAAAAAGGAAGGGAGAAGGAAGGGGAAATGGCAAGCCCAATAGGTCCATTTATGGAGTATGGGAATGGAGACAAAGGAGTTCTGGAAAACCCAAAAGAGGGCGAGATCATAGTTGAAGACAAAAATGAATTCTCCTTTGTTTCTGATTCACAGGAAGGTGGGAGGCATGATGAGGGACAAGCCCAATCCTCTCCCAAGAATCAAACTTTAGCTAAAGCACTTATATTTCTCCAGGGAAGATAATTTTTTTCCTGGAAATGGTATCAACAACTACTCCTGGACAAATCTCAAGAATGGAAGCCCTCTTGGATAGTTACAAAGATGGTTACAAAGATGAGAATGTGAGACCATGGATAACAATGAAAAATAAAAATAGCAGGGACCCTTCTCCGACTTCACCTGCAGCTATGAGAAGCAGAGCTAAAGCAGACACAGGTAGTAAGTCTAACACACCAAGAAAGAAGAGTATGAATCAAATCAGAAAGGAAGAAGCAAAAAGAAATATAGTGGATGGATCTGAGAGGATCATCCAGGATTCTTTCTCATATAAGAAATCATGAAGGTCATATCATGGAACATTCATGGGATAAATGGAGTCCACAAATAAGAAATTATTAGAAATATGATAAGGGATCATAGACCAGGCATTTTTTTGATACAGGAAACTAAAATGAAAAAAGAAAAAGTCAAAATCATTTCCTTTGGCAAAGGTATGAGGACTACAACTACTGAATCTAAGGGAGCTTCTAGTGGCTTACTGGTGTTATGGAAGGATAATCTCAAAGCTCAAATCATTTTTTATGAAGGTAACATTTTACTTATTCAATTCAAGAACCTAAAAGACCAGGAGAACTGGTTCATAATGAACATTTATGCTCTGAACACCAAGAATAGTAGGAGAATTTTTTAGGACCAGATGTAGAATTTATTTGCTAAGATGACTGATCCAAAAGCCATTATCATCGGTGATTTCAACAACCCCCTAAAGGAATCTAAGAAATTTGGGGGGCTGCCCTCTGACCTGGAGAGTAGGCAATAGTTAGCTAATATGATCAATGATTTGACTCTCATTGATGTGGATTTAGGAGGAGGTAAATTTACTTGGTCAAATAGGAGAGTTGGTTCGGATTGTACTCAGGTGTGCCTTAATAGAGCCCTCATCTCTATGGACTGGATGTAGCAGTATCACTGCCATCTGTCCTCTATGGCGAGATTCAGATCAGACCACTCTCTGATTTCTCTCACCATGGATACTCACAACAAGAAAAAGGCTTTCCCCTTCAGATTCGAGAGGATGTGGTCTACCCACCCTAACCTTCTCAATAAGATAAGGGAGTGGTGGAGTATAGATGTGGATGGTACAATGATGTATAGGGTGGCTAAGAAGCTCAAGAACATAAAAATAGAGATTAGAAAGTGGAACAAAAGGGACTTTGGAAACATTTTTTAGACCAAATATAGGATTAAGATAGATCTTGTAGGGGTTCAGGAAGAGATCCAAAGCCACAGATATGACAAAGATAGAATGGGTGCTGAAAAGTCCATTCTTGCAGATCTTCACAACATTGTTAGCAAAGAGGAAATGTTCTGGAGGCAAAGGTCTAGATCGGTGTGGATGAAAGAGGGGAAAAAAAAAAAAGATTCTTCCATCTTTCTACTATGAAACATAGGATGACTAATAGAATCAGTGCTATTAAGAAAGGGGATTTAACTTTGGAGGAAGACAATGAGATTGCGAATGAGGCCATTAGGTACTTCTCTCAAATCCTTACTAATGAACATAATCTGGGAGTGGATGACTAGGAGGTAATTCTTTAGACCATCCCTAAGGTGATCATGGATAGATAGAAAAAGGATATGATGGCTATCCCTGATCATGAGGAAATCCATAAAGCAGTTTTTGCCCTGCCAGTGGAAAAGGCCCCTGGCCTCGATGGTTTTCCTACTTTCTTTTTCTAGATGTACTGGGAAGTTATCAAAGATGACCTTGTTAAAGCTGTCTGGGAATTTTTTGGAGCTAAGATCCTTCTTAAAGAGATCAATGCCACCTTTATTTTTCTCATCCCTAAAACTCCAGGTGTGGATTCTTTTGATAGCTTTAGACCTATTAGTCTTTGTAACTCATTTTACAAGATCATATCCAAGGTCTTAACTAATAGATTCCTTAAAATCCTTCTAGCTATTATTTCCCCCCAAAAAAATGGGTTTTGTCCCTTGTAGACAAATCTTGGACTCTGTCATGGCAGTGCATGAGGTGATTCACTCTTTGGAGGAAGGAAAAAGGGAAGGATTCCTTCTCAAACTGGATCTTTCCAAGGTGTGTGACAAGGTTGATTAGATATTCCTGAATAACATTTTGGGGGCTTTTGGCTTCAATGATAAGGTGAGAAAGATTATTTCATAGGTAATATCCACCCCTTCATTTGCAGTTATGGTGAATGGTTCTCCATAAAATTTCTTCAAATCTTCTAGGGGTCTTAGGCAAGGAGACCCCCTCTCTCCGATCCTCTTTATCATTTTGGCTAAGTGCTTGGGAAGGCTAATCCAAGATAATAGGAGTAGGGGACACATCATTGGGCTAAAAATTTCTTCTAGTCCTCTCACTTTTTCCCATCAAAAATTTGTGGATGATACCATTTTAGGTGGTGAATCCTCGGTGAAAGAAGCTAGAAATGTAAAGAAAATCCTGAATTCTTATTCCAATGCTATGGGACAACTTATAACTGGAACAAGAGCTCGGTGTTCTTCATTAACACCCCCATGGATAGACAAAGGAAAATGGCTGGCATTTTGGGATATGGTTTTGGGTCCTTTCCAGCATCTTATTTAAGGCTTTCGTTAGGATCCAAACCTCTAGAGACCTTCTGGGGTAGCCTAATTGATAGATTCAATAGGAAATTGGTGGGCTGGAAGGGTATCACCCTTAGTCAGGTAGGGAAAGTGCTCTTGATACAATCCACTCTTCAGAACCTCCCTACTTATGCCTTAAGCCTTTTTTCTATTCCTACTAAAGTGGCAGACTCTCTGGAAGCCATTCAAAGAAATTTTTTGTGGGCCGACAAAGAAGGAAACAAGAAGTACCCACTTGTGGTATGGGAAACTATATGTAAGCCTAAAAAAAAAGGAGGGTTGGGAATCATGAATTTGAAGTAGTTCAACCTAGCTCTACAAGAAAAATAGATATGGAGAATTTTCAAATCAACACGGGAATGGAGGGATATTATGAAGGACAAATATGCTGCAAACATGACCTTCAAACAGTTCATCAGTAGAGATATGGACCCGAAGGGCTCCTGCATTTGGAATGGAATTCTAAGGACTAAGGGTATAGCTACCAATAAAGAAAGCTGGAAATTAGGCAATGACAGGGATGTCAACTTTTGGCATGATGATTGGCTTAGACAGGGACCCTTATGGAACATAGAGCCTTATAATAGATGGGCTAATACCTACACTGAAAGATATGGAAGTAGAGTGAGCGACTACAGAATCAACAATGATTGGGTGGACCTAACTGAGGTGTCCTAGGACTTAAAGCCACTGATGGTCAAAATTGGTCACACTCCCCTCTCTCTCAATGAAGATGTTATTGTTTGGGGGGAAACTACAGATGGTATCTACATGGTGGCTTTGGGATATGAAACCATGCAACACATTGATACTCCCCCCATTTGGGCTAAGGCTTGGTACCCTGGTCTTATTCCTAAGATCAATATCTTTTTCTAGATTATGCTCCAAAATTGTATTTTGACTATGGATAACCTTATTAAGAGAGGGCAACACATTCCTAATAGGTGTATCTTATGCAAAAATCAAAGTGAGAGTGTGGACCACTTGTTTATCTACTATGACTTCACCAGACAAATTGGTATTATTTCTTGTCTTTTTTTGAGATGTCCTGGTGTTTCCCCATTACAACTCTTGAGCTCTTTGACCAATAGCAATAGGGGTTGAGAGGGCATTTTTTATGGTCTTGGGTGATTCCGCACATATGCTAGGGAGTGTGGAAGGAGTGAAATAACAGGATCTTTCAGGAAAAAGTTACCACTGCTAAGTATCTTTCCCACAAAATAACTAATGCCCTCATGGAAAACTACACTTATAGAAAAGGTCCCAATCCACTTCACAACAAAGGGGTTAATGATAACAATAAGAGAAAGGATTGCAGATGGACCTTACCACTAGAAGGCTGGTTCAAAGAAAACTTTGACGGGGTTGCAAAAGGAAACCCTGGGAAGGTTGGTGTGGGAGGAATTATAAGTAACTCTCATGGAAAAGGCATTGTGGCTATTTTAGCTCCCCTGGGGTCATAAATGAATCACTATTCATAGGCGAGTGTGGAACATCACACCTTAAGGCTAGCTCGGGATATAGGGATCAAGAAATTATGGTTAGAAGCGGACTCAAAGAACATAATAGATTGCTTAAATGAAAAGACCAAGCCCGCATGGACAATTGAAAACATAATAGGGGAGTGTAGACAAATCCTCAAAACCTTTGAACATGTCCATGTGGCTCATGAATACTGGGAAGCCAATTAGGTGGCTAACAGGTTGGCAAATATGGGAGTCAAGAGTGAGGGAGAAAATAGGTGGAATGACGGGAATAATATTCTGCTAGAAATCTTAGCTCTGATAGAAAGTGATCGTGTTCTAGGAATACTCGGATATATTAAATGATAATAATGATGAGTAATGACATATGGGGGAAGTATCACTGAATGATGTGCAAGTATGGGAGAGGTGGGGGGATTTAATTTTTCTGGTCTCATCGGCGCACTTGGAGGAATAAAATTGATTATTAAATTCATGAGTCTAAAAAAAGATTCACGAAGCATAAAGATAATCTCAATTGGAAACAGAGGGTTTCTAGTGGTAAAAATACTAGAAACAGAGGAGGCAGAAAAGGAGCTAAAATGGTGGGTGAAAGGCATAGGAGGGAACCAGAGAAGGAAACCAAAAAATGGTGATGATGATCTAAGGTCTGGAAGATTTTGAAAAAAGGTGAGGTGACTACCTTCATTGAGCATCTTCATGGTTGGAAGCCCTCTATTATGAAGATGATGGTGAAAAGCTGGAATGAAGGGCAAGTCAAAATTAATGGGGTGGATTTCATGATGATGGAGGAAATAGTCTCGGTTGTGACAGGTATCCCCATTATAGGGAAAAAAAATTACAGAGATAGGAAGATTTCTGGGAAAGCTTTGATAGAATTTGTTAAAGATGTAGAGGAAAAGAATGCTTTAGTGAAGAAAGGAACTTTCTACCAGCTGAGTTCAATCAAGTTGTTGTGGAGGTTCATATTGCAAGTTATTATCAAGTACATCTCTCTGGATATGAGATTCGATCGCATAAGCACTCACCACTTTGTGCTTCTCAACGATTTCAGGTATGGGGCTAAGATATCTATCCCCTTCTTCCTATATTTGTCTATCAATGAAAATATTAATGATTATAAGGAGAAACCCATCAGCAACCCGACCTTCCATGAGGGTTTGTTGTTGTCAATTTATGAATATTTTAAAGCTCAGACTATGGGGAAGGAAAGTAAGAGTGTGGAGGAGGGAAAGATGAGTCGGAGGAATCGAGAGAGGATTATGTTCCCTCTGATACTGAGGATAGCCTGATGACATTAATTTTTCCATTAGTAAACTTAGTGAAAAACATTGACAGAGATCATCGATACAAGCATTACCGGAAAACTACAAGCATTACCAGCGAACATCAAGCATACCCAACATAACACAAAGGTCACAAGAAAATGCTATGGAATTGACCGATGAACACTGACAAGTGTTGCACCGACAAAGTGAATAGGACATTATTGACGGGTCAATAACATAACATTGAGATCATCACTGATGACACAGTTTTGAGAACAAAACTGACAGAACAAAAAAGGCATACCCGATGACCAGTTCAAGAAAGGAACACCGACGACAAAGAAAACCAACCATCAGAACTGACAATCAATTAGAGAACCCAAAAATAGTGGATCTGAGTTTTACACGTCAGATAAAATAATGTAATTCTATTTATAGAGTTTTAATCTATTTTGAATCATAACTTGAGGGTCAAGCAAGCTTTATGTAAATGTTTTAAAGCATCCTAACAGATCTAAAACATATCTAACTAAAGATCAAGGTCAAGTTGTAAACCTTGGATCTAGAGTTAACTTGCAAAGCATGAATCAAGAATTGAGCCAAAATCTAGTATAAATAGATGTTCAAATCAATTGTGAGTTATGAATTCATTGTTGTTGATATCCATGATGATCATCTAAGGAGAAAAAGGAAGAATTCATGCAAAGTTCAGAAACAGATCATATCGGTTGTCAAGAACACACAGAGGCTACCGACGAGCAGACAAAGGTATTATTCAATCATGGAAGGATGATTACTCATACATAGGAAGCTTTATTGGATCTGTTATCAGCAATTAGAGATTGTATACATCATTAGATCAAAGACTTATGTAGTTTCATTCTAACAAGTGCATCACATCTAAAATCCTTTTGTAGAAGGTGGACTTAACCATTCTTTACAAATCTCTTAACAGAGTGCACACTTAAC
>MU226360.1:160321-195820 GCA_018584345.1 Thuja plicata | reverse complement strand
GCGAGTTAAAGTAACCAGCTATCCCCCTTGAAAATAGTCACCTCTCCCAACCGAGCCCCGCACCGTCGTGACCCGACACCCAGGTGCTTGAAGGCCCGGAGGATTTATCTCCCCCGGACAACCTTTTCAGGTGGAGTTGGTCGATCTCTCCGGAGTCCGGTGACAACTTATGACTGTTGGCGGACCCGGTCCACAGAACCCCGTCAACAAAACCCTATTAAGGGAAAAACCACTGGGACCGGTACCCCAAATTTTCACTCTTCTAAAGTGAGCCATGTTATGAGCCAACCCTGTTAAAGGTTACAAACACATGGTTAAGTGCGACCTTGTTAGAGGATTTTTATACATAGGTTGTCACTAAGTATCTGCCATCTATGCTACCATCCTTGAATAAGTCTCATGACTATCAATAGGCTTTATGCTAATCTTACTACCATCCTTGAATCAACCTCCTTCTTAGACTGTCAATAGGCTTTAGGTAAGACTGATGCTACTATCATGAGTCAACCTTCTGGTAATCTGTTAGGATATACCTCAATAACAAAAGACTGTTAAGTCCTGCTCTGTTAAGAGACTTAATGCTTCAATGGTTAAACTGAAACAAAATGACCTGTTTCTAATGCAACTGAATTGCAGATTTTCAGATCTATTTACTTAAAATATCTTTCTGATCAATGTATCAATTCAAGTCCTTTGTACTTAACTCTTTCTGCTCTATGATGCTATGCTTTTTTGTTCATCGGTGTCTGCAGAATTCTTTAGCTCTCCCTTGGCTTGATTGATCAGGACTGCATGAAGTTTATCCTTCATCAGTTTCTCTCATCATCTTCTATCAGTTCACTCCCCCGTGTATCTGATTGCTTACAGGAATGAATTATGTTTGTCTCTTAAATAGACATGATATCCCTTAATTCTAGTTCTTGATTCTTGATTCTTGGCGTGAAAAACAATCCAGCCAAATTGATTTATGGCTTTAACTCCTAATTTATCTCGTAGTTATCTTCTTGCCAACTGTACAAATCAATTTCTTAACTACAGTTTGAATAAAACAAATAAAATAACCCGTTAAGTCTATCCTTAAGCTCTGCCAGCTAGATATTTTGTCATTTTCTGATCTCTTTGTTCTGTCGGTCAATTCTGCAGTTCATCGCCATTGACAACTACCATTTCCGTCAGTGCAACTTCAATTAGCTTTCGTCCGTCAGGCATCATTGGATCTTTCTCTTCGGGAAACACTATTTTTAGCTTGTCGGGCATCCTATGATTAGCTCGTCTGGCATCCTGTGATTCTACTTCATTAGGCAACATTGTCTTCTACTCGTTGAGTATCACTATGATTTTATCTCTGTCTTTACTAATGGTGTGCACTCCGCTGGTGTAGTCTGTCACTTGGTGAATACTTGACTTTTATGCATTGCTGAAAGCATAACCTTTATTCCATTGATTCTCTGAAGTCTTTAGCATTATGTATATGACCATACAGATGATATCAAGTTGACATCAATGACAATACAAACCATTAATTGATTTAATCTCTTGCATCATCTTCAACTTAATATAGTCAAACATTTAATTAGTTACATGTCATCAGATGTCACATCCAAAAATTTCAAAAAAATTAAGAAACGAAATAACTTCATTAATATCAACAAATCATCCAACAATATTGATGAGAAAGTGAGTGCAACATCCAAAAGTGTGGCTCCTTTGTCATCTATATTTAGACATACTCAAAATTTTACTGAACTTTTTGAATATTTGCATAATGTGATGTTGAATTTAATTAATGCTAATGTGTTAACACTTCCTCCTATAAAACCAATTGACACATCCAAACCTTTGCCCACAAACTTTGATCAAAAAAGTTTATGTCAATACCATCGCTAACTTGGTCATGATACTAAAAAATGTTTCCATTTGAAATATGTTATCCAATACCTCATTAATTCTAAAGTTATATATGTTGAGGGTGTTAATGATCAAGAAAAAAAAAATTAGTACCTCCCACACAAAACTTGTAAATCTATACCAACCATTTTCCATATCATTAAACTAATACCATTGAGTCTACCCAACCTTTCTCTTCCTTTTCCACTTAGTTTATTGACTATGGTGTTAAAGTGAATGAATCCAATCATGTTATCAACATTGTTGATCAAACTAAACCTAAACTCAAACCTGAACCTGAGCTTTTTATTACCTTTGACCCTTTTGAGACAATTAAATCACCTTATGGTCATCTTTACATTGTAACAAAGGTTAATGAATTTTGTTCCTGTGGTGTCTTTATTGATCCTAATTGCATTTTGAATGTGATATTTGAAGAGTGTCTCTTTATTAGATAATTACAACATGATTTTTAAGATAAATATGATGTTATGATTCAAACTTGCAATGGTTTCCTTTATCCTTCCCATGGTTTTATTTCATTTCCATTTGAAATTGGTGGTAAAACTTTAGATTTTATCTTCATTGTAATCCCAAATTATGATCAGTTTCAAGTAAAACTTGGTCTTCCTTGGATTACCTCCATGAAATTAGTATCCTCCCCTATTCATAAATGTTTTAAATATCCCCATAATGGAGAAATCGTGACTGTTAACCATAGCCTCTATCAACCTTTAGTGCCTCAACAATCTATTGACCTTGATTTCTTTTGGCCTTTCATGTCTCACCAACCTAAGCCCATCCTGATAATTTCTTTTGATCATATAAAGCTTACAAGATCCAAAAGATCTGTGAACTTAGTAAACTTTAGGATGTTCCATGTCTTTGTCCTAGACGTGGACTTCTTCCTACACCTCCTAGATATGTTTATGTTCCACTGCCCATATCTTATAAGTGTTATTCTTATGTCATCTCTCAACCTATGGTGGTTCCTTCCATTCTTCTCGCTAAAGAAGAAAAGGACCAAATGTTGATTGATACTAAACCTCGGCCAATTTTCAGCAAAACCAAATGTAACCATCATGCTCATGATTGTCATTGTAAATGTCATGCTAGAGCCCACCAGCATGCTTCCCAAAATATTTCCTAACCTAAACACAAACTAATTCTTTGATTCCCTTTGATCAACCTATTCTTGTACCCAAGGAGGAAGTTAACTTGAAAAATATCAAATTGAACAAACATGATAATGTTATTCCTATCTTAGATTCTATTACAATTAATTTGGATAAAGAAGATACTCTTGATGATGATGCTTTTGATGTTCCTAATTCAACTCATGACGATATTCATGATAGTGATTATGATGATATGTTTCAGCTCATTGATGTTAATCATGATTTTCTAGCTTTGGTTTTACAACAATTATCTATCACTCCTAGTGACGAGCAAAGTGACCCATCTTTATAGGATGGTCCTTTTTTAGAAATGGATACTGCTCCTTTTATTTTACTTTATGTTTCTCCTCTTGTAATTTTCTCACCTTCCCTAAACACTACAAACTGAGATGGGGGGCAGGTAATACACTTAACTAGCTCCTCTTGTATGGTGGATTTTGTGTTTTCTTGTTTATTTCAACGTGTTTCCCCCATGATGTGCTTATTTTTATATGTTTTGTTATATTTCTTTTAAACAACCTATGTTTCTTTGTTAGCACAAGGTGATAAAGGAATCAAAACGTCATAAAAATTCTTCTATTTGTATCTCACTCATTTTATATGTTGTTACATGCTATGTCATGCATGTGCCACCATTGGTAAATGTGCCTTTATATTGTCTAATTGGGGATGATACAAAATGGTAGCTACATATTATTTTTGGTCTCTGTGATGATGGCCTAAAAAGACTCTTCTTTGTGACTCTTACGTGATATTCTTCCATTGTGCTTGTAGTTCTTCTACCTTTGGGAAATGATGACATTTAATTTTGATATAATATCTTATGTATTATCATATGATCATACTGACCCCAGATTTAGTAGATCCCTTTTGTGCTCTATTTTGTCATGTGTTCATTTCCATTGATTTGTCCTTTCTTGGGGGCATCTCATAGTATAAATGTTTCTTGTGCATGTATTTATGCTCTGTTAATTTCATTTCTCTCGTTAAGACATTTGCAATCGCTTTAATATGGGGGCATACACTCCACTCTGTGTTTCACATTTTTCACACACTTACACAATTATTTGATGCAACCTCTCTTGTGGATACCTTAATGGAAACAAATATTTCCTTCAGTACTGATCCCCCTTTATTTGATACCTAAGGAGACAATGCTTTTCTTAGGTCTGAGTGCCTTTCTTGATCCCTATGGAGATAAATGATTTACTTAGGATTGATCATTCTTTTTTTGGATCCCTTAATGGAGATAATGCTTTCCTTGAGGAATGATCATTTTTTATGGGTTGCCTAGCATAACAGAACTTGCTAGACCTTCAATTTCATCTTTGGAACATTTTTATTTTATGTGGTCTATAGCAAGACAATCTCTTACTAGGCTAGTGATCATACTTTTCCCTCTCTTTCGAGTGATGCCTCTCTTATCATAGTTTTAGGTTTGATTAAGACTTGAGTCACTTGGGGGCTTGATGTTTCTTTGTCTCCTTGAGCTTGATGAGATCATTCTTATGCATTTGATCTACTTTACCATGAGCATGATCTTTTCTCAGACTTTTGCTAAAGTGGGGGCTAAATTTATCATCCTAAAATGTTAGCACCCATAATTGGATGTCTTTAGGACCTATTTGATGACATATAACTAATTGAATGTTTGATAATGTTAATTTGAAGATAATGCAAGGCATTAAATCAGTTAATGGTTTCTATTGTCATTGATGTCAACTTGATATCATCTCTACGATCATGTACATAATGCCAAAGACTTCAGAGAATCAATGGAACAAAAGTTATGCTTTCAGCAATGCATAAAAGTCAAAGTATTCACTAAGTGATAGACAAAACCGATGGAGTGCACACCATCGATAAATCCAAAGAAGAAAAGTCACAGTGATACCCGACGAGCTGAAGACAGTTTTGCCCAACAAAGAAAAACCACAGGTTTCCCAATGAGCTGAAAACAAAGTTACCCGACAAGTAAAAATCCAATGATGCCCGATGGACGGAGATCCCAAAGCTAACTAGAGTCACACCGATGGAACTGGCAGTTGTAATCGATGACTAATTGAAGAGTTGACCGATGGAATAGAGAGTTCAGAAAATGACAAAATATCTAGCTGGCAAGAGCTAAAGATAGACTTAACTAGTTGTTTTCATTGTTTTATTCGACTAGAGTTAAGTGATTGATTTAAAGAAGATTTGTACAGTTGGCAAGAAGATAACTACGAGTTAAATCAGGAGTTATGCTTTAAATCAGATTGGAAGGATTGTTTTTCATGCCAAGAATCAAGAATCAAGAATTAAGGAATGTCATGTCTATATAAGAGACAAGCTTAATTCATTTCCTTATTACATTCACGAAAAAGGGATTAAGGGGAGTGAATCGAAAAAGGATGTTGAAGAGAAACTGATGAAGGATAAATTCATACAGTCCTGATCAATCAAGCTAAGGGAGAGCTAAAGAATTCTACAGACACTGACAAATAATGAGCACAGCATCACAGAGCAGAAAGTGTGGAGCACAAAGAATTGAATCGATATATTGATCAGAGAGGTAATGTACTTAAATAGATCTGAAAATCTGCAATTCAAGTTGCATTAGAAATAGGTCATTTTGTTTCAGTTTAACCATTAAAGCATTAGGGCTCTTAACATATTAGGACTTAATAGTCTTCTATATATTGAGGTACATCCCAAGCAGTGCCAAAAAGGTTGATTCATGAAAGTACAACTAGATTTTCCTAAAGCCTATTGACAGTCTAAGAAAGAGGATGATTCAAGGATGGTAGCAAACTGAGTTGCCCGATACTAAGTGACAACCTATATGTATAAAATCCTCTAACAAGGTCACACCTAACAGTTGTTTGTAACCTTTAACAGGGTTGGCTCTTAACAGGGCTCACTTCAGAAGAGTGAAAATTTGGGGTACCGGTCCTAGTGGTTTTTTCCCTCAATAGGGTTTCCACGTTAAAATCCAAGTGTTATGTGTGTATGGTTTATTACTTTACTGTTTTACATTTCACATATGCATTTCTGGATATATCGGTATACTCTACTTATTTACTGTATTTCGGTAAATAGTTATACTGCATATCGATAATCAAAGAGAATAAGGATAGACAAGGAAAACTGACAGACGATTTATCATTATAAGTATTTCATGGCATGCATCTTGTAGGGACTTAATAATCTGAGGTTCATTTGATTGGTGGTTAGTGATTAAAGGATAAATTTTTAAGGTCACTGATTCACTCTCCCCCCTCTCTCAGTTATTACTAACAATTGGTATCAAAGCTTGTGTGCTCAGAAGGAAGGTTTCAAGACCTAAGTCAAGATCACATGATGAATAGACGAGATGTGCCCAAGTTGAACAAAGATAATTTTGCTTCATGGAAAAGTAGAATAAGACTCCACCTATCAGGTATTGGTAATGATGTTACTCAATTCCTTAAAAATAAATATGTGTTTCCCACAGGAGCACCAACAGTTGAACAAATGAGAGAGAAGCATGAACATAATGGCATGATGATAGAGCTTTCTTCCTCACTCTCCGATGTTGAATTTGAAGATGCCAAAGAATGCAAAACTGTAAAGAAGATGTGGGACAAATTGAAGCTTGTACATGCTGGTCACAAAAATTTTTTGAGAGCCAAGGCAGAAAGCCTTAGAGGAAAGTTTGATGATCTCAAAATGAAAGAAGGAGAAAACATCACTCAGTACAGCACAAGAATTAAAGAGGTAGTCAATGTTATCCAAGGAGTTGGAGGTGTACTAGAAGAAGATACAGTGGTAAGTAAAATTCTAAGAAACTTACTACCTACCTATGCTATTAGAGTATCTTCCATTCAAGAAACGAGAGCAGTAGCAAATAGCAATGTTACTCTAGACAGTTTAATTGGAAGACTAATTTCATTTGAAATGAATAACTTTGATAATAGTGTCTTACCAAACATAGAGTCTGCATTCAAAACTTCTATGAGAATAAGTAAATCAAGTCATAGAGACACTATAAGAAGAGATAGTTATAGTGAAAATGAAGAAGATGATCTTGATGAAATTGAAGCACTTATGGACAGAAGAATGCAGAGAGGAAAAGGTAAATTACCACTTATTTGTTTTAATTGCAAAGAGATTGGACACTTTGCTACAAGATGTACTAACAAAAGAAAAGATGACAGAAGTAATGACAGATCCTTTGAGAAAAGGTCTGATAGAGGTGATTACAGAAGCTACCGAAAATCAGAAAGAAGGGATACCTGAGACAACAAGGACAAAGGAAAGAAGGTCAGCTACCTAGGAAAATGCAAGGATGATGATACTGACACTGAATATGATGAAGATATTGAGATGGTGTTTGTGGCTGTAAAGGATGATTCAGATGATGATGAAGAAAGGTATGTAGAAACAGCTCTCATATCTAAAATTAGTAAAAATGATGTTTGGATCATAGACAGTGGATGAACTCATCATATGACTGATGATAAGAAAAATTTTGAGACTTTTGAATACTGCAAAGGCAGATCAGTAAGAATGGGAAATGACACACCTTGTCTAGTTGAAGGTAGATGAACAATAATGTTGAATAACCAGATAAAGTGTGAGAATGCTTATTGGGTAAATGGATTGAATTATAATCTATTAAGTGTTTCTCAGTTGAATAATTCAGGTCACAAAGTAGCATTTGAAAATAAGAAGGCAAAGATATTCAACAAATCTATAAATCTGATTGGTACCGGTGAGCAAACAAAAGGTAACTTATTCTATCTGAATGATACTGACTCCACTTGTTTGATTGCTATGAATGAGGAAATATGGTTGTGGCACAAAAGATTGTGTCATGTGAATTTTGACAACATGATTAAAATTAGCAAAAAGAGAAATGTCAGTAGCTTACTGACAATGACCAAGCCTGATAACATCATGTGTAAAAACTGTCAAAAAGGTAAAATGACAAAGTCTAGTTTCAAAAGCAAAACTCATACATCTGATGCAATTCTAGAATTATTCCATACTAATTTATGTGGACCTATGAGGACAAAGAGTTATTATGGAGATATATATTTTATTCTCTTTGTTGATGATTACTCTAGAATGATGATAGTCATGTTTCTAAAAGATAAATCTGAAGCATTCAAGATGTTTAAATGGTATAAGGATTTGGTAGAGAAACAAAGTGGTAAGGATCTAAAATGTTTGAGATCAGATAGAGGAAGTGAGTTTATATTAGATTAATTTACCAACTTTTCTAATGAGCATGGTATAAAAAGATAGGTTTTTGCACCAAGAACACCATAGAAAAATGGGATTGCTGAAAGAAGGAACAGATCAATAGTTGACTATGCTAGAACACTGATGATAGAAAGAGGAATCACCCAAATATTCTAGAGAGAAGTTGTTAGCACTTCTATTTACATACTAAATAGAGTACAACTAAAGAAAGACACCTTATGACCTATGGTATGGATACACACCCAATGTGAGTTATTTCAAAAAAATTGGCAGTCAATGTTATATCTTAAAAGATGATAGAAATGGAAAAATTGACTCCAAGAGTGATGAAGGAATTTTTCTAGGGTATTCTACCAAGAGCAAGGCTTACAAATGTCTAAACAAAGCCTCAACAAAATTATTGAAAGTGCAAATGTAAAGATAGATGAATTTGCATAGAAGAATGAACAAGAAAGCACTAAGGAACCAGAGGAGTACAATAAGTTCACTTACAATGAGGAACCTAAAAATCTACCCTACCAACAATGTAGAGCACCTGAGCTGCAAATCACTGCTCCAGTACATCAGGCTGCAAATACCGACGGTCAGGATAATGATCAAGAAAATGTGCAAGGTGATGAAGAACAGAATGAAGATCAAAATAATGATCAAGCTAATAGACAAAGGACTGTACCTATACTTGCAAGATATGTAAGGAAGAACCATCCAGAGGTACAGATCATAGGAGATAAGAAAGCTGGTACAAGAACAAGAAGTAAGACTTTAAACTCAAGTTGCTTAATTTGTGAGTTTGAGCCAAAATATGTCAATGCTGCTCTAGATAATGAGGAATGGATAAGACCTATGAATGATGAGATTGATCAAATTGAGAAGAACAAAACATGGTCACTTGTGCCAAGACCAGATGACAAGAATTTCATCGGTACAAAATGGATATTCAGGAATAAGCTAAATGAGAATGGAGAAGTCACAAGGAACAAAGCAAGACTAGTATGTAAAGGGTATGCACAAAAGGAAGGTATAGACTATGGAGAGACCTTTGCACCTGTTGCTAGGCTAGAATGAGTAAGAATACTACTTGCTTATGCTGCATACAAAGGATTCAAAGTATATCAAATGGATGTCAAGTCAACATTCCTAAATGGAATACTTGAAGCAGAGGTATACATTGAGCAACCAGAAGGGTTTGTAGATCCAGACAAGAGGAACATGATATGTAGACTTCACAAAGCCTTGTATGGATTAAAATAAGCTCCAAGAGTGTGATATGAATGACTTCATTCCTATCTAATAAGTATTGGATTCATAAGGACTAGTGAAAACATCAATCTTTATTTAAAAGAAGATACTGATGCTAACACTTTGATTTCTGAGATATTTACTGATGACATCATATTTGGAGGCAATGATATTCTATACAAATCATTTTCTAATGAGATAAGCAAAGAATTCAAGATGTCTATGTTTGGAGAGATCAAGTTCTTTCTTGGTCTACAGATCATTCAACAAAGTGAAGGTATTTTCATTACACAGTCCAAGTACATCAAAGAGGTCCTGAAAATATTCAAGATGGAAGAATCCAAACTAGTTAGAACACTGATAGCTACTGGAAGTAAGTTAACAAAGGAGGACAAGACAACAGAGGTAAATCAAACTTTGTACAGATCAATGATTGGAAAACTCATGTATGTTGTACACACGAGACCAGATATTACACATGTAGTAGGAATTGTTGCTAGATTTTCTGCTAACCCCAGGGAATCACATATGACTACTATGAAAACAATCCTAAGATATCTAAAGAATACTGAGGAATACAACTTATGGTATAGAAGACAAGGCAAATTTGAACTAAAGGTGTTTACCGATGCTGATTGGGCTGGAAATCTTGATGACAGAAAGAGCACAACTAGAGAAGCATTATTTATGGGTGACAGACTTGTCACATGGATTAGTAAGAAGCAAGGATGCATCTCTCAGTCTACTGCAGAAGAAGAGTATGTTGCTGTTGTTGCAAATTGCTTAAATATTGCATGGATCAAACAATTGCTGGAAGGAATGCATATGAAGATCTTAGAACTAGTGATTATCTATTGTGATAACACCAGTGAAATAAACATTTCCAAGAATCCAGTCATGCATGCAAAGACTAAACACATTGCAATCAAGTATCATTATTTAAGATAATAAGTCCAAGATAAAGAAGTGACACTTGAGTATGTGCAGTCAAAAGAATAGTTGGCCGATATCTTCACCAAGCCACTGCCCAAAGATACATTTGAGTACCTAAGAAAGGGACTAGGGGTCAAACCCTTGTCTACCAGTCAGTAAAAGACTGAAGGCTGCATCAGCCTATGTATTATCACAATATCAGAAATGTTGATGCAAGCAAAGAGAAGAACTTCAAAGCTACATCTATATACAGACAGGTATATATCAAAACCAAGCACCAGAGCAGAATTTTGTATTGCTGATGGATAAGGGAAATTCAAGGAATATATTATGGATAAGAAGAAAATGATTGTTTGACATGAATGTCATATATTTGCAACAATTGGCAACAAAGACTATTTCAATATTTGATTGGCATTGTTTTCAAAGGGAGAGAGATTATCCATATTATCACATTCTTTTGAGAAAAGGTAGAGAGATTATCCATTATCAAATCACTCCAACAGGGAGAGAAAATTGTATGAAATATTACGCAAAGAGAAAGTTGTTGAAAAGAGGAAAAGACATCAAAACACAAGAACAGTCAGAAAGAGAGAAGTTGACACCAGAAGAGATTCAACACATCAGAAAATAGAAAGCTGCAAGAATCAAATCTAAGCTAAAATAGTGCTTACCGAAGTTTAGACATTTATCGGTTATCAAACAAAGATTGGTAGTTTGGTGAATCTCAACAATTGTATTTCATATTGTATTAGAAATAGTATAGTGTGATAATATAAGTTTTGTTGCCATCAAAGCCAAAGGGAGAGATTGATGACATGTAACTGATTGAATGTTTGATAATGTTAAATTGAAGATAATGCAAGGCATTAAATTAGTTAATGGTTTGTATTTTCATTGATGTCAACTTGATATCATCTGTACGGTCATGTACATAATGCTAAAGGCTTCAGAGAATCAATGGAACAAAATTTATGCTTTCAGCAATGCATAAAATTCAAAGTATTCACTAAGTGATAGACAACACCGATGGAGTGCACACCATCGGTAAAGCCAAAGAAGAAAAGTCAAGTGATACCCGACGAGCTAAAGACAGTGTTGCCCGACGAAGCAAAACCACAGGTTGCCCGACAAGCTGAAAATAGAGTTACCCAACAAGTAAAAATCCAATGATACCCGATGGACGGAGATCCCAAAGCTAACTCAAGTCACACCGATGGAACTGGTAGTTGTAACTGACGACTAACTAAAGAGTTGACCGATGAAATAGAGAGTTCAGAAAATGACAAAATATCTAGCTGGCAAGAGCTAAAGATAGACTTAACTAGTTGTTTTCATTGTTTTATTCGACTAGAGTTAAGTGATTGATTTAAAGAATATTTGTAAAGTTGGCAAGAAGATAACTACGAGATAAATCAAGAGTTATGCTTTAAATCAGATTGGCTGGATTGTTTTTCATGCCAAGAATCAAGAATCAAAAATTAAGGAATATCATGTCTATATAAGAGACAAGCTTAATTCATTTCCTTATCACATTCAGGGAAAAGGGATTAAGGGGAGTGAATCGAAAAAAGATGTTGAAGAGAAACTGATGAAGGATAACTTCATACAGTCCTGATCAATCAAGCTAAGGGAGAGCTAAAGAACTCTATAGACACTGACAAACAGTGAGCACAACATCACATAGCACAAAGTGTGGAGCACAAATAATTGAATTGATATATTGATCAGAGAGGTAATGTACTTAAATAGATATGAAAATCTACAATTCAATTTGCATTAGAAATAGGTCATTTAGTTTTAGTTTAACCATTGAAGCATCAAGTCTCTTAATAGAGTAGGACTTAACAGTCTTCTATATATTGAGGTACATCCCAAGGATTGCCAAAAAGGTTGATTCATGAAAGTATCACTAGATTTTCCTAAAGCCTATTGACAGTCTAAGAAAGAGGCTGATTCAAGGATGGTAGCAAACTAAGTTGCCTGATACTAAGTGACAACCTATATGTATAAACTTCTCTAACAAGGTCACACCTAACAGTGTGTTTGTAACCTTTAACAGGGTTGGCTCTTAACAGGGCTCATTTCAGAAGAGTGAAAAATTGGGGTACCAGTCCCAGTGGTTTTTCCCTCAACAGGGTTTCCACGTTAAAATCCAAGTGTTATGTGTGTATGGTTTACTACTTTACTATTTTACATTTCACATATGCACTTTTGGATATATCGGTATACTCTACTTATTTACTGTATTTTGGTAAATAGTTATACTACATATCGGTAATCAAAGAGAATAAGGACAGACAAGGAAAACTGACAGATAGTTAATCATTATAAGTATTTCATGGCATGCATCTTGTAGGGACTTAATAATCTGAGGTTCATTTGATTGGTGGTTAGTGATTAAAGGATAAATTTTTGAGGTCACTGATTCACCNATTTTTGAGGTCACTGATTCCCCCCCCCCCCCCTCTCTTAGTTATTACTAACACTATTAAACCCCACTTTGGTGATTTTGAGGTCTGAATGTCTGTTATGCTTGATCATAATAGCCTACATTTTCTCCCCTCACTTCTTTTCACCTTCCTTGGCATCCTCATAAAATTTGAGCCCATTTTTCCTGGGACAAGTCGACTAGCCGACTTGTCCATAGGATTTTGGGCCCAAATTTTCTTGGAGCCCAATGTTGGGGTCTTCTTCTAAGGTTTTCAATTGTGGTCAGCCTAGATCAAATTTGAATCCTGAATTTGAGGATTTACTATAAAATAACCTCCTATCTCCTCATTTTGCATATAATAACATATTCAAGTGTAAGCTATCATATCCAAGCATTCAAGCAATCAAGTTGAGTAATTAAGAATTTGGATTCAAGGTTTGAAGGAAAGTATCCAATTCAAGATCTCCAAGTCTCCATTTCTTCATGATCCATTCAAGAAAAGGAAATCTTCTCTAATTGATGCAAGTTTATCTCCCATGATGGAAAAGTAGACAAATTCTCAATCAAGAAAGGAGATTCATTCAGCCACCCTTCTCTCTTCTTCTTTGCATATGGTTATCAAGCATATATAAATTCAAGGTCTAGGAGAGGCAATAATAGATCCATGCATTTTTAAAGGCATCCTTGATTCTATATCTCATTCCAAGGTCAACTCTTTAGATTCCAAGCATATTCAAGCATCTTCATGGATTTGAGAAATTACGACATATGTTCATTAGGGTTTTGTACAAGGTAAATCAACAATTTACCTTTTACATTACTTTTATTTATGCAATTTCAATAAAATTTCAAGGTTGATTCCAAAACAGGATTTTGACCAATAAAAACACCTTTTCCGCAACCTTTTTCCCTATTTTTCTATGTACAAGAATAGATAGGAGAGCTACAATTTTGGATCTGGGTAGTATAGGCAGAGTTACATGATCTGAGAAAGTTTTATCAATTTTTGCTAGGAACAAGTCAACAAAAAGACTTGTTCCTAAAATGTTGACTTGACCCTACCATTTTTTAGTAAAAATTTTAGGACACACATATCCAAATCCCTATTTTCCAAATCTGTAATTACATCATAATCTAAGATTCTGACAACACACAAATTTAGATTCAAAGTCCTACCTTCTCCATTTTGTTTCTAGGTGCACTTATTCTTCCTTATTTTCCTTTGTACTTACTTTATTATATCGGATCTGTACTTTATCATATTACATCTATCCCCTTAAGAATCAAAACCCCCTTTGGAATAGATCTTGTATTAGCACCCTTCCTCATTTTGGTTGTGCTAATCAGATTTTGCTTAAGGGTGGGTTTGTATTCCAATGGATGGTAGAATATTGGTAAGTGATCTAAATCTTAGCATTTCTCACCATTTTTCTTGATACATTTTTCTTTAGGAGCGATGCAGATATAATTGTAACCTAAGAATCCATCCATTATTGATAGCATTTTACAACCTATTGTTAAGTCCACAACTATATCAATGTTGGGTAATGGAAAGTTATCTTTAGGACATGCTTTAATGAGGTGTCTAAAATATATACAAATTTGGATGCCCCCAAATAGTTTGGTGACTAGTACTGAATTTGACATCCACACTACATAATTTATAGGTTAGATAAACCTAATATCTGACAGTTTCTTGAGCTCAACCTTTGGATGCATTTTCTGGAGTTTTTGTTTGACAAGATTGACTCTGAGATTCAGTGGTAAATTGTGCAGGACTATTTTTGGATCTAGCCATGGCATATCAGCATAAGACCATGCAAATTTTATCTCTTTGTCCTTGAAAAACTAAATGAATTGTTCCCTCTCCTCAGGAGAAAGGGAAGCTGCAAGATGTATGATCATCTTGGTTTCTTATGTGTCAAGGTTGATTTCATGTGTTTCTTCTACCAGTAGTGGTGATCTTTCCTAATTAATGGGAAGTGTGTATAACCTTCCATCCTCTGGTGCCTCAAAAGGTTTTCACCAGAAGATACATCTTTTGTTTTTACTTTTTTATGATCTAGAGGTGCCTTTTGATGTTCACCTAGAGATCTGTCAAGTTTTTTATTTCTTTTATTTTTTTAGACTGGAAGTTGGACACGACTCACCATATTATGTTGCATAATCAAGTTCAATAATAAAACCTACCTTTTGGTCTCCAATGAGTATATCACCTTGAAGTCCCATGAACTCGATGATAGTTTCATTATTCTTGAAAAGATCTAAGTGTGGAGGATCTTGTTGTTCCCAATCTATAAGCTCAAGGTATACTAGGGAAATGGTATCATTGTTGTTCACGTAAGATCCATGGTGGAAAGCGTATTTATATAAGAGTCAGAGGTGGTGTAGACACCCTAAAATGGACATACTTGCGATTTTACATTAAAAACACTAATTTTCATCTATTAATTAATGGTTTTTTAATCATTAATTAATCATCTATTTTATTCTAATTTTATTCCCCAAATCATTCAATCAAATCCCCAAAATTAATTAAATAATTAATTTAATTTAATTAATTAACCTTAATTGATTAATCTTCATTAATTAATTAAATTCAATTTCCTGAAGTTTAAATTTAAGTATTTAAACTTATTAACTAATTCTTCTAATTAAATTAATTTAATTTCTTTCAACAATTCAATTCTAAACCAAAAATAATTCAATTATCTCACATGTTGAATACTTTATTTATAAAAATGAATTAAATATTCAATTAAATCCTTTCTTTCGTTCAAAAGAGATAACTTTGGATCAGATCTCTGATTACATGGGTTACTCCACCCACCTCTTCAGTTCAAAAAGGTAACTCCAAATTACCTCTTCAGTTAAAAAGGGAACTCATAATCAGTTGTGTAGTTAACCAAGCTTTATCTCCTCTCTCCAAATTGAGGAGGTGGAGTTTACTTAAGGCTTCTCCAGTTCCTTTAGATCTCAACCGTTCATCCTCCTATCTCTGGGATTGATCTCAACCCTTCATCTCATTTCCATATTCTATATAATCAACACTTCATAACCATTTGAAAGATCCAGGATTTCAAGCTTACATGCGCCATTACTCTATCAAATTGTTCTAGGATCAAGCCCTCTTGTGATCACACATTCAATATCATATTATCGACGCTCCCAAGTCGTAGACGCTGCCCACACCAATACTGAGCACCACACAAACAACATTTCAGAAGGAGTAGAGAGATAATAAAAGATTCGAGCTTTGTTGGTTTGCATTTGTTTGTATTCCTCATTTATTTCTTGTCATTTTATTGTGCGTAGTTTTGTTCTTAGTATTTTATTGATTGATCTTTCCCCCATTACAAATCGGTGCTATTAACCCCTCGTTAACACAAGATCGTGGAGAAAGGATCTGAAACCTACGACATTTTGGTGAACCCGACGTGAATCAAACAGCCCAAAAATCACTTGCAGACGACATACATGATATTTTGGCCTTGGTTGTATGGCTGCAAAATTTATTTTTCATGTTTTTTAAGATATCCTTGTAGTTTCGCAATCGTTGGTATTTTATCGCAATTGACAATAATTTTATGCAATCGACTGGTTTAATGTCATAATCAATTTAAGGGTTTCACAATTCTTTTCTGTCATTATTCAAATATCTGCTTTCTTGCTCTGCGCCGCAATCGACAAAAATTTTCCTCAATTGGTACTGGTTTGTTACAATTGAGCAAAGTTTACCACAATTGACCGATCTGTGAAGCAAACGACAACATTTTGTTGCAATTGAAAGTGCTTTACCATAATTGACAGGATCTTGCCACATCTGACAGTGCTTTACCACAATTGATAGACAACTACCACAATTGACAGAATTATTTCTTATCTGATTCAAATTCTTTGTTTTTCTATTTAAAAATCTGACTTTTTTCTTGGTTTTTGTGCAGGACTGAACAAGTCACCAAGAATAGAGAAAAGTGGGTCATTGTGAGCACTAATTGTTTCAAAAACATTTCTCAATTACACGTGTTTTGATTGCAACATTTTTCGGTACTAACTCATCATTTTAGTTTGTGGCGTGGAAGAAGATCTAACAAAGCAACCTAAAATTCACTCATTTGTCATTTTAGTGCTTAAAAAGAACATTGTATGCCAAACATCAAAAATTTCACTTTTCCAATTTGGTGCTTAAAATTGACATGGTGGTTGAGAATTGAACAAAGGCAAACAATCTTTCATTTTGGTGCATTAAAATCAAACAAGAAAATCATCACCTACTTTGGGCTTTAAAATTGAACACTTGTGCTTGTATGGGTGATTAGCTTAGTTCACATTTAAATCTTTGGGGTTTAATCGATTAACCTTATGTCTTGGGTCATTGGTGCGCTTGCACAATCTATTATATTAAAAACCTTTATACTTTTTAGAAAGGCCTGTCTAGGGAATGCACTTCTTCCTTGGAGAACAACCTTAAACCGGTAATCCTTCTTATCGGTATATAAACAAGATGCAAACCAAAGTTCTATTTTATATCTAGCCAAGCTCGGGCGAGGTGTGTTGATGATAGTCTAGATTGGGTGAATATCCCTAAGTAGCCAGCATGATCAACTAGGCTCTTAAGTGAGTCACACACGTACAAATTGATTGGATAGACACTATGGACCCTACTACAACCTTGTTAATATAGAGGCCAATTTGATTCACCTATGAAAAAATACCTTATTATAGTGCAATGGGTTGCAGAATTCCCCCCCAAGAATCCCAACATATGTGTTCCAATGTATTTTTTTAGTGAAAGAGATCTTCACTAGTACGGAAACAATATCTGGAAATGACAAAAGCACATATGGGCACCTACATTTTGGACCTTCATGTCCTAGTAGTGTGACACTTGATGTGTGAGCTAACAAACATTCAAGCACTGGGCCTATAACATTGTATTTTGAATCCAATTTGACTTAATTTAATTTGACTATCTTTGTTTAGACCTCGTGAAAAAATTTGCAACTTGAAAAATTTGTAGAACATACACATTTCAGTCTTGGTTCTTCAAAACACATTTTCTATTGTGCTTGTTCTTTTGATCAGTTTACAAAATGCAAAACAAACATCAAAACTGTCAAAATTATTCCAACATGTTAAACTCTAGGCTGTCAACATCAAACCTAATCTGCAAATCAGAATCCTTGTTCTGGAAGTCAATTTTATCAGACAAATAAGCCAATTTGAGATCTTTTTTCAGACTATCTCCCCTTTGCCGCAATTGCCCGTATCGTGCCACAATTGATAGAATCTTGCCACAATTGACCAGTTTATTGATACAGTTGACCATTTTATTTCCGTAATTGGTAATAGTTCACCACAATTGACCTGTCACTTTACCACAATCGATGGAAGTTTTCCATACTTAACCAAAGGCTCTGAAACATTTGTTTTTACCTAAGACCTTAGAAAGACTCCTCATTTTGTGTAAACAGATCAGTGTCTATCCTAGAAAAACATGAAGAACAATGTGTGAATATATAAACATTAAATATCATCCCCTCTTTGAAAGCACGATTATTGTCTAAAATATTGTTAGTTCAAAAGTTCAGACTCAATTATCTTGATCCTGTTATCTCAAAATCATCAATCTCTATCAGTGACTTTGTCCCAGGAAATAGTCAAAGAATCCTATTCTTACATCATCAATTCTTTGAGATCAAGATAAATCAACATCTTTCTCTAGAATTACCCTTGTTCAAACATAACTCAAACTCTCCTAGAAAGGTTATCCTTTTTTTTTCTTTATATCACTTGTTTTAGTCAAAAAATCTGGATAACACTATGTCTCACACACCTTATGAAGGGACTTACACTAGGTCAAAGGCTAAGAATCAACCTGACAAGTCCTATATCAACCAATTTCCCCCATGGGAACAAGAGAGAGAGGATTACCCTTTCAGAAACACTAGTCCTACTCTTTTAATTGAGAATCCCCGTAAAGAAACACTGTTCCATGATGTCATAGAGGAGGAGCTCGAAGACATAGAGGAAGATGCCTATTCTGCATAGGTTGTTGATGTTATTGTAAAGAGAAATCCTCAATGATTCTTAGCCATGTTGATTAAGAAGGGATTCAAACTCCCTGCCAAATTTAATGTGTCAACAATATGGCCTGAGAACCCTCTTGCAGATTAAAACACCACTCGACCCTCTCAAATGGAACCTATGATATCCCAAATCTTTCCATCTTTGACGAAAACACTATCAGCGCAGACAGTGTCAAAACAGACTAGCTCTGCAAACCAAGCTAGCACACCGTCCACACAAAGCATGATAGGCTCCCAAATAAGTGCACCATTGGTCACTAGTATATCTCAAGCCTTGGCCTCATGGCCTTTTTATCAAGATCTCATGTTATGCCCTCAATTCCGCAAACAAGCAGTAACCCTTTTGTGACTATTCCACTTCTAAAATCAATCCCTGTTAGCCTTGGGCTCAATACCTTGCTCCCACAATGATCCATCTCTACAGGTCTTACATTTATTCAATTTCTACCTAAGGTTACACATTTTCTTATATAGGGATCACAACAACCCCATCATCAATAACAACCCCAACAACAACAACAAACCCAACAACATAACCCATATTGAGCCAATCAAATACCCCAGTATCATAATCACACACTAGGAAACCAAAATCAAGCCCCAAGGGCTAGATCATATGTCCCAACTCAAGGGACATAGAGGCACATCCTCATACCTACCACGACACAGAGGTTCAATGCCTCCAATATTCCTCAATCTCAAACAGACATGTTAATCCAGCAAGTGAAAATTCTTCAAACCCAAATGATGGACATGCAGAATCAGGGAAAAACCAATTCCTACATCGCAGAGGATTTGTACCCATATCCCTTTGATCATTCATTGCACATGTCTCCATTTACCACTCATTTCTCGGTACCCAAGTTCGACAAATATAGACGCAGCACCAAGCTTATTGGACATATCTGAGAGTTCTTTACTAGTTGCATCGAGGTTGCACATGATGAGACATACCTAATGTGCCTATTCCCACAAAGCTTAGCCAGACCATCAATGGAATAGTTCTCACACTTACGTCATGGCATTTTTTCTTGGGGAGAGTTGGCAAAAAGATTCATTTCTCACTTCCATCACAATATCGAGCACAAGATCAGCATCAAGGACCTTTGTGATGTCAAAAAAATGATGGAGAATCCTTTGTGAAATTCCTACAAAGGTAGAGGAACACTGCAAATAGAATCATGTATGACATACCTGAGCAAGACCTCATAGTCATGTTCATTGACAATCTGATTCTAGATATGTTATTTACCATATAATTGAAACTAGATCCTAACTTCAAGTAACTCATCGAATGAGGAGTTCACTTTGAGAAAAAAATGTGCAAAAGAGGTATCCTTGAACACCTACCTAGACAAATACAAAAAAAAAATAGCAATAGATAAAGCCAAGTGGAGGAACAAGAACAAAAATGTCACCAGTGATGGTGTCATTGATGTAAAGATGGTCAACTATGCTCAACCAAAGGTATCACTACAAGGAGCACCTACAAAAAACCCAAAACCCATGGTTCCCACTCAACAATTGCACACTCAGAATCAACCACCCTCTATTCATGCAGCAGTTGTGTCAAAAAATCAACCACCAGCACAACGCCCACAACAGTTTCCATTTCCAAAATGAGATCACACACCATTGGGGGAGTCAATAGAATCAGCCTTAATAAAGATGATACAATTAAATACTATCACTCTACCTGAAATCAGAGAATACAAGAAAGGTATTGTCAAACCAAAGTGGTACAATAATAATGATTTCTATGAATTTCATCGGGTAAAGGGACACAAAACACCCAACTTCTATCGACTAAAAAATGTCATTCAAGATTTGATTGACACAGGGGTCATCAATGTTACCAATTCCCAATCAAAAGACACCAGTGATCATACAATGTTCAACAATACATTCCATGATCAAAATAAAGGGAAATCCTCTAGGTTTGGTGGACAGTCAAAACAAGTAAACTATACCTATGCTAACAGTAACAACAACATCAACTACATCAATCCCTTAGATAGTCATGTGGACACTATTACTATCAGAGACCCAAGTGCTAAATGTGATGTTACCATGCGTCGTACCAAAATTGTCTTGCAAGGAGTACCTTCAACATATTCTATCCCAACTAACCCTATAAGAGCTTCTGATCAACAAACCAACCTTGTGGATCAGCTAAAGCACATGCCTACACATATATCTATGTTTGACCTTTTGCGCATATCCCCGCAGCACAAGCAAGCTCTCGACCAAGCACTCCAAAATGTAGCTATCCTAAGGGACATTACTCTAGATATTTTCCAAACCATGGTCAACTACATCACTGCCAACAAGCATGCAACTTTTATGGACCATGATATATCATCGCATAAGCCTCTACATAACTATCCATTGCACCTGCTCATCCAAGTTCATAAACACATGATCCGTAGGGTCCTCATTGATGGTGGAGCCGGATTTAACATATGTACTTTGAAAGTAATCAAACACTTATGCTATTCTTAATCCAACATTGATGTCATGAGGGGAATCAATATTAGGGCCTATGATGAAGAAGGAAGGTCTTCCAAAGGTATCATCATACTACCAGTCTGAATAGGCCCGGTTGTTAAGAATGCCTCATTCCAAATCCTAGACCTAGATTTGGGATATAACATGTTACTGGAAAGATCATGGATCCATGAGATGAAATTTTTACCCTCCACATATCATCAGTGTGTCAAGTTCCCATACCAGGGGGCATAAATTATCATTAAGGGAGATCGAAACCCATTCCAATACTGCAAAACCATTAGAAGCAGTACTGACAATCAAGAACATTCAAACTAGGAGGAAAGAATTCCTTCCACCTCAAATTCTATTCCAAAGGATATAAAAAGAAGATTAGGGAAGATATCCATTACATACAAAGGATGTGGTGAATACAGCTATGAGGAAGCCTTTACTATCACCAACATGCCTTAGATCCCAAGGTCATATGGCATGCCACAACCAATGGCAACAACTGAAACCCCAGAACATGTTCTATTTAGATGTCCACCCACCACCTTTGTCAAGTGGGGAGACATTGCAGAAGAGAACCCTTTTGATCTAGATATAAACACATAGTTGCATCAAGACCAACAAGGCACAATTCAAGCACACATACCCGTGTCAACATATGGAGTTGGCTTCATATTGCTGCAAAAGTTTGGGTGCAAGACAACAAGGTCTAATAGAACTATCTTTATATAAAACCTAGAGAAATAAGAGAGGGTTATGCTATGGGAAAAACATAACCAGTTCTACTACCCAATACATACCCATCGAAAAAGAACAAGTGGTAGAGTTACACAGGAGCAAACCCTAGAACATGCCTTAATCAGCAAAATACTCCAACACTTATTACCATTTGAAGTGGGAACCTCTTACTCCTAATTAAACCTTAACCAAGATATCCAAGATAACAAGGGAAGTGATACATTCGATAAGTTTTATAGCATGACAGATTCCAATGAGTACGAATGGAGATCCCTCCACAATTCTGAACAAACCATCCCAAACTATTCTCCGCAGTCAGTCAACATTGTACACCTTGATGAATTATTCGACCAAATGACCATAGAGGACCAACCCTGTATCGACAAACATATTGATACCAATTCCTTAGGTGGTTCATCCACATCACATTCTAGGTTTGTAGGCACTATCACCATAGTATAATTTACCCAAATAGAGTCATCCCCTCATGAGGACCTTTGTCTAGTACATCCTGAACTGATAGAATGGGATCAACAAGGACAACCTGACATCAATATCTTTGAAAATGATGAGGCTATTACATAATTCATGGGACTCATAGAAGGCATGCCATTAGGGGACCATAAAGAAGGTTTCTCTATTAACCTTGATTGATCAACCTATTTTGGGGAGGAAGCTCCTCTTTCTAGTCAAAAAAGAAAAAAAAATAGTCAGTAAGTAAAAACTGCAAGGCACATTCTGACTCAAAAAATGACAAAAAGACAATAAAAGATAGATCTTCTAGTGAAAACCTCACTGAGGTGCTAGAATATGGAAAGAAGGACCTCCTCCCCATGACAGAGGAAAATTCAGCATCACTAGCTGAAGAGACAAAAGAAGTCAACCTAGGTGATGAAAAGAACCCAAAAAATATCTACTTGGCAAAATCACTTACTCCAGAGGAACAAGAGTAGTTCATCAGATTCTTCAAAGAAAGGAAAGTCAAATTTGCATGGTCCTACTCAGACATGCTAGGCATAGATCTAGAGCTAGTGTTGCATCACTTACCATTGTTACCAAACACCAAGCCTGTCAAGCAAAAGTTGAGGAAGATGCATCCACATGTCGCATTACTAGTCAAAGTAGAGGTGAAGAGACTACTAGATGTTGGATTCATATGACCAATCCCATACGCAAATTGAATCTCTAATCTAGTGCTAGTGATCAATCATAGTGGTTAGATCTGCATTTGTACAGATTTCAGGGATCTAAACAAAGCTTGCCCCAAGGATGACTTTCCTTTACTGAATATCCATATGATAGTAGATCTCACAGTAGGATGCCAGATGATATCACTTATGGACAGCTTTCTAGGATATAACTAGATAAGGATTGCACCAGAAGACCAACACAAAATTGTGTTTACATGTGCCTGGGGCACTTACTATTGGAATGTCATGTCATTTGGCCTTAAAAATCCAGGAGAGACATATCAAAGGGCTATGACCATGATCTCATTCACAAAACAATGGAAGACTATGTCGACGACATACTTTCCAATTCAATGCTCAGAAAAGATCATCTACAAGTATTGGGACCCATATTTGATGAAATTCAGGAATACAAAGTCTGACTAAATCCAAAAAAGTGTGCATTTGGGGTCACCACAGGAAAGATTTTGGGATTCATTGTGTCACTTCGAGGCATAGAGGTAGACCCAAAAAAAGTCAAGGTCATCCTTGACATGCCACCACCGACTAATCTAAGGCAACTAAGAGGTTTACAAGAAAGGATTCAATCCATAAGGTGTTTCATAGTCTAATTAGCAGACAAGTGTCATCTATTCCATCATCTACTACACAAGGATGTGACATTCATATGGATAGAACAATGCAAACAAGCATTCCAAATATTTAAATATTACCTGTTAAACTCTCCCATTTTGGTACCACCCATTCAAGGTAGGTCATTAATTCTATACATCTTGGCAACTAAGTCAGCACTAGGAGTGGTCTTAGCACAACATGATGACCAGGGCAAGGAGAGATTTTTCTACTATCTCAGCAGAACTTTGGTAGGCTATGAGCTCAACTACTCACCAATTCAAAAATCATGCCTTGCAGTAGTCTTTTCTTCCTAGAAGCTAAGACATTACATGTTGAGCCACCAAACAAAGCTGATAGCAGATATTGATCCCCTGAAGTATTTATTAATCAAAACAGTACTCACTGGATGACTCGCTAAATGGGTGATGATCTTAAGCAAATTTGATCTAGAGTACATGGACAGAAAAGATATCAAAGGGAAAGTAATTACAGACCAACTAATAGAGGCACCCATATAGGACCATCAGCCTATAGTCTCCGACTTCCCAGATGATTCCATTCTTAAAGTAAAACCAACAATAGATTTTTGGAAACTATACTTTAATAGATCATGCATGAACCACAGTGCAGGAGCAGGGATAGTACAAATTACTCCAAGAAATGATGTGATTCCTAAATTGTTCAAACTCAACTTTCCATGCACAAACAACATAACCAAGTATGAAGCTCTAATCATTGGAGTGAAGACAACTATACAATGGAGGATCAAGAACCTCAAAGTCTATGGTGATTCACAGTTGGTCATCATCCAAGTAAACAATGACTATATGACAAAAGATGAAAAGTTGGTCCCATATAAAGAATAGATGGACAGGCTACACAGATCATTCTATTTCATTGTATTCGATCAAGTACCAAGAGTTCAAAACAAAGAGCTAGATGTGATGGATACCATAGCGTCCTTGTTCGACATGCCAGGTAACGAGACCAGATTCTAGTTTTTGGTAGAGCAACGCATGATACCGACATATCAAGCACCAATAATAGAATCAGTGTGCATCCTTGTTGGACCTGAAACCCCATGGTACCATGACATGTACACTACCTTCAAAATAGTGTCCTACCTCCCGACTTATCTAGAAACCAGAAGAAGTCCCTCATCTTCCAAGCCTCTAGGTACACCCATCTCTCTAGTACTCTATAGAAGAAGTCTATATGGAATTCTATTATGATGTCTCACTTCCACGGAATCCCAGAGAGCCTTGTATGAGGTACATGAATGAATTTGTGGAACCCACATAGGTGGCAATAGCTTAGCAAAGAAGATCATCTGAATGGGATATTACAGGCCCAAAGTAGAAATAGATGCCAAAAAATATGTGCAAATATGTAGACAATGTCAAATTCATGGAGACCTCATCCATGCACCAGCCCAAGAGCTCAATCCCATCACTTCACCGTGGCCATTTTCTAAATGGCGATTTGACCTAGTGGGTAAAATTACACCAACCTCATCTAATGGACATAATTACAACATTACAACAATGGAGTACTTTACTAAATGGGTGGAATCTATTCCTCTAACCTACATCACTGGTAAGTAAATCTCCATGTTCATTCTCAACAACATCATCTGTCGGTATGGAATTCCTCAAACCAAACTAATAGATCACGATACACATTTCCAAAATGAAGATGTTGAAGATATTTGTGAGCAGTTCGACATCAAACAAGCTTTCTCATTATTATACTATCCCTAAGGGAAAGGTCAAGTTGAAGCAACAAACAAAACTATACTAAAGATCTTAAAGAAAACAGTCAAAGAATCAGGGCAAGACTGGAATTTACAACTTAGTCCCGCACTATGGGTATATAAAAATAGTGTGAGAACACCTACAGGAGCCACTCCTTTCTCACTAGTATATGGATTAGAGGTAGTCCTACCCCTTGAATTTGAAATCCACTCTTTGAGAATATCATTGAAGAATATCATTTCTGATGAAGACTACATAGTAGCAATACTCAATGAACTAGAGTTTCTAGATGAAACAAGATAGGATGCACTCAACCACTTACAAGGCTACTAGAATCACCTTAGAAGGAACTACCACAATAAGGTAAGACCATGAAAATTTGAGGTAGGAGACCTTGTACTTATGGAAAATCAAAAGAACCAATTAGAAAGAGTCAAACACAGAAATTTTGAGCCTAACTGGCTAGGACTTTATGTCATCATCACATCTTGCAATAATGGGGCATACCAACTAGCAACACTAGAAGGAGATTAGCTCCTAGGTTACATCAACAGCATGCACCTCAAGAGGTTCTACGCTTGAAGTCTCAAGGTTAAGGCACTTATCTACATTTCTAGAAAATACAAAAAAAAAAAAAACTACAAAAGGTTACCTTGGTGAAAACCTGGCAAATAGGCACCTTGGCGACAACACAAAAAATCAAAACAAAGAGAAAATTAAAGAGAAAAAAATCCTCTCTCAGTGAAAACCTAGAAAACATGCACTATTGAGCAGGTACCTTTGTGAAAACCTGTCAAACAGGCACCAAGTGTTCAAATCCTGCTTTGCCATCAATGAACTCCAAAGATCAAAGCTTGAGCTCCACGCATGCAAGACTGGCTACCCAAGATATTTTTAGAATCACAATCCCCTCTAAGAATTAACACTTACCCAAGGTTTGTACTAGTCCACCAAACTAGGGGGCGATTCTAAAAGTCTTGAAAAAATCCTTGAAAATCTTATAAAGTCATAAAAAACTCCTAAAAAGAGAAAAATGTCTTGAAAAAATCAATCTTCATAAAAAAATCAAATATTGCAAAATCTCAAGAAATAAAACTAGCTCGCTTATCAACTAGGCGAATGGCGATCATGCCAATAAAACAATGTCAAAATCATGAGCTTCACCAATCAACAATGGAATCATATGACTCAACCTTATTAGCTATCTAATCTATCAGCAAGTGAATGACGATCAAGCCAAAAAAATCAATGTCAAAATCATGAGCTTTGTGAATCAGCACTGGGCCCATATGACACAGCTTTATCATCTATCCAAATGATCAAATTAAATCAATCAATCAATCAATATTCAAATAAATTGTCTTACATAGTGACGGATATGCTCCAAACCAGACATATTTGTCTTACATGAGTCATCCATTCCTGAAACCAGACACAATCAAGCATCAGAGAATCAAGAAAATCAAGGAACAATAAATTGCTGACTAGGTCAGTCATGTTAGTCGGATGTTAGCCTATCTTTCATGGTTATGTTCTTACGCTACTCTAAGATACCACCAAGTGATGAGAGTAGCTATGATGGATCATGATCTTATTTTATTTTATTATTTTTTTTGGAATGTTTCATTTTGATTCTAGGGAAATGATGATTTAGGATAAATGCGGTAGGCACTATCTCTTATCTGGCAGTCGTGTAGTTCCACGATCTGAGCTAAACCCTGGGAAAGAATTGGACAATCCTTTTCTGTTATCTGCTTGTTCCTACCAATAGATTCATAGTGGTATCCAGATGGTCTATATTTGGGTTCATTGTATTTCTATCTTTGTATTTCTCTTTCTTACTTACCAATAGAATAATAGCGGTATCTAGATGGTCTATATCTAGGTGCATTGGATTTCTATCTTGGTTTTTCTTTTCTTTTTTTTAGATTGTTAAGAGAGCATAGCGGTATCTAGATGGTCAATATTTGGGTGCATTTGGTTCTCTTTCTTTTCAAAATCATACATCATAGCGGTATCCAGATGGTTAATATCTGGGTATATTTGGATCTCTTTCTTTTCAAAATAGGGAACATAGCGGTATCCAGATGGTCAATATCTGGGTGCCTTTGGTTCTCTTTCTATTCAATCTCTCTACTCCTAGTTATCAAGAGATCATAGCGGTATCCAGAGGAGCAATATCTGGGTGCATTGGATTCTCTTTGGTTTTCATAATAAGGCGCAATGATGAAAAAAATTTGGAAAATACGGCAACAAATTGGGTCACCCATCCTATCTATCAATCCAAATCTATCAATCAATTCTTGAGATAATTTCCAACTAACTTTTTTCTGACTAACACATGCATTACTCAGATATTTATTGCATAGTAGATTGCATTCATTCATTTATTTTCATAAGAAACCAAAAGAAAAACAAACCATGTGCATACATCGTAATCATAATCAAATGCATCCATAAGCATCATCATATTTAGTGCATTCATAAGACACCATCCTGCATACATATGTCAGTATCCTATGAAAGTAAATAATACATCTAAGAGTCTGCATATATAGAATAACATTGCATACATCTCATCATGAATGCATCATCAAATGAAACATACATAGAGAAAGTAAACAATTGCACATCATATAGAATCATAAGTTGCATCTCATATAGATCTCAATGTCTAAGTATAATGAACGATCGCAAGTCTGAACAAAAGGAAGGTGATCAACATGTATGTCAATAAATAACAGTATATCAAGAGATACAATGATCGGTACAACATCAGAACATATCAGTGGAATATCACTACAAAAATGATACAATGTGATACAAATATGGACATTAAGTAGATCAACATGAGCTACCCCCACCCTTGCCGCCAGGTGGACGAGGGGGTGGCATATCAGGTGAAGTCCTCTGCTATGGACCAGGAGCTCCAATACCAGTACTTTGGGACCTATGTTTCCTACTAGATCTCTATGAAGTCATCTAACTGGGTACCCGCTGATCTGAAGTAACAACGCCCTCATAATGGTGCCACTAGTACTCAATCTGTCTTTGGGCCTCACACCCTAATTTTCAAAACTGATCTATCACCTCCCAATGGGATGCATCCTATACACCATCAATGAAGGCTCTGACCTTTGTACAATCTTTTCACTCTCTCTCCTATGTTGTTATAACCCTACTCTCTAAAGCAGTAGCTCATGCCTCAGAAGCAGTCAACCTAGCCTGAAGATCAAATATTTGTTGTGTAAGTCTCTCCACCTCTGATGGATCATCATCCATCCTACACATAACAACATCTATCTTACCCTCCTCACCCCTATCCCCCAATCCCTCCTCTCTAGTACCACACACAACCCATGAGTCATCACTGCTCTCACTATCACTAGTACTGCTACTAGTACTACTTCTCCTAGTAGACAAGTTGGTGCCTACATCCTCAATCTCAACATCCTCAATCTCCATGTCCTCGGTCACTACCCTCTCCTCAGCCCTCTCAGGAAAAACAATACCTGTGCGAGGATGCACTCTCCTAACCAACTAAGGTGACTCCTCCTTTAAACCCTCCTCCTCCAACATGGAACCCATCCCAATACGTCGGCCAATGCCATGACCACCCCTAGTCCTCACCCTCCCACCATCACCACTAGGCCTAGGATCATCTCCATCATCTCTACCCCATCCTCCATCCCTCCCATCATCCCAACCTCCATCTCGTCCTCCATCCCTACCTCCAACCCTCCCACCATCTCGTCCTCCATCCCTCCGTCCATCCCTCCCACCATCTTTTCCTCCATCTCTCCCTCCTCTCTATCTCTACCAACGCCTCCTTGTAATGGTACCAATGACAAGACGAGAAACATCGGTCAAAGGAATAGGTTGAGACTGCAGCCACCATGCATCATACTGTGGGATAGTCCTAAAAGGATTACAATTTCAAACACCAGTATCATATGGATGATAATCATAAGTGACTATTCAAAATATATCTACTTCTAAAAGAAAGCACGACAAAAAAGAGATTACATTAAGAATGCCAAAATCAAAAACATATACCAGCATCCATAGTGGTTGATTGCCACATCCATGCGATAGGAAGCAATCCTATGAACTCCATCCTAGCAGCATCTAGAGAAATTATGAGACTCATTAAAGTAACATCCCTCAATCAACGAGCAAAGTAGGCATACAAATCAGACACATCCTGCCTCTCACCGAACTAATGCAACACCCTATTGGTGTTGTGGAAATCAATTATGTGAACATTATGGCTAACATGACCAATCAGAAATCTCCTCTAACTATATAATGGAAGGTATGCATCCTCCCCATCCCACATAGGACAATCCCTGTAACATCTCCAAATAAATTACATCATATCCAACTATTGCCGCCAGTACATCAGGTGTCCCATATGTGACTGCACAATAGCTCCATCATACATGAATACATATGGTCTCCCCAAAGGAAGATCATGGGTGCCTACGGGCCTACAAACCGCAATATACTCCCATGCTTAGATCTGCAAAAGAGTAGCTCTGCATCCCAGAGACTTACCACCAAGGTAAGTCACATAAAACATATGAAAGTACATATGGGCCAGCATACAGGGACCCCAGGCATATATAGTATGGTCTCTAACCATACCCTATAAGACAACACTGAAGCCAACAGAGAAGCCATGTCGACGATGATCGGGACACAAGATCCCACAAATTAGACTACCTAACAAAGTAGACAGTCTGTCTAAACCCATGCCAAACTTGGACCATGGGATATCATATGAATCAAACATGCCAAGATGATCCTGGGGTAGACCAGATAGCTTAGACAAAGCAGTAATACCGGGGCCTTGGGAATACTCTACAAGAGCACCCTAGATGGGAATTTCAAGGATATGATAGACATCCTCCAATGTGACAGTACACTCTCCAGTCGGCAATCAAAATGTATAGGTATCAGAATGTCATCTCTCTAAAAGAGCAGAGATCAAAGCCCTATTGGTCGTGATCTCAGACATATAATAAATCTAGTATAAACTAATATGATGGAGAACATCTCTCTCATCCTCAGAGAGTTGGAAGCGGTATACTAACCCGGTAGGTCTAGACTTCTGACAACGCAGAATAGTCCTGATATACAGCAAAACAACAGAAAATCAATTCATCAGTATCAAGATACAAAAAAAGATACATAAAGTTACAAATGCATGCTAAAAATCAAAGATAGAGTGATTGCGGTACAACACATGCATTTGCAGTACATTTATAATGATTGGGGCAGCAAAATGATAATTGCGGTGTTTTTATGCAATTGCGGTAATAAACCCAGCAAATGTGAAACTCTTATCGATTGCGAAATGCAGTTGGCAATTGTGGAAACTAAACCGCAATTGTGGCCTATTGCGGCAACATGGAAAAATTTTCAAAAAAGAAAAAATTTTGAAATGAAATAAATACAAGCATTAATTGCACAAGGACTGAGCTACTCACTAGACGTCCTGTGCCAGCTAGATGATGAAAGGTCCAGACCTTATCAAAAATGTGTGTAACTCCAGGAAGGCCTGCCATTGCTCGAAAATAGCAAAGAAAGAAAAGAAAAGTATGAAAAAACTCACCCGATGATCAAGAGCTCCAAGAGTACAAAGTGACAAGTGAATGGCTCTCCAAGCTATTTATAAGGGCTCTCAAAGACCCTAATTCCTACAGGACCTTAATTTTATCGTCCTGGGTACTGAAAAATTTAACAGACTATATCAGGAGCATATTCAATTGTTTTCATGAATAATTCGATACCTAGATTACCAAATTGCAGTATCAACAAATTAACACTCATATCGTGACTTTTCACTAAAATTTGTTTAGGGGGCATAAATACACCTGCTATCGTTGAGGCAAGCTGGGGCAAGATCAAAATAGATAATCTTTGACACACTGTGACAAGTCACAATGCATCAAAGAGGGGCAAATGTAGACACCCTAAAATGGACATACTTATGACTTTACATTAAAAACATTAATTTTCATCTATTAATTAATATTTTTTAATCATTAATTAATCATCTATTTTATTCTAATTTGATTCCCCAAATCATCCAATCAAATCCCCAAAATTAATTAAATAATTAATTTTATTTAATTAATTGATTAATCTTCATTAATTAATTAAATTCAATTTCCTGAAGTTTAAATTTAAGTATTTAAACTTATTAACTAATTCTTCTAATTAAATTAATTTCAATTAAATTAATTTAATTTCTTTCAACAATTCAATTCTAAACCAAAAATACTTCAATTATCTCACATGTTGAATACTGTATTTATAAAAATAAATTAAATATTCAATTAAATCCTTTCTTTAGTTCAAAAGAGATAACTTTGGATGAGATCTCTGATTACATGGGTTACTCCACTCACCTCTTTAGTTCAAAAAGGTAACTCCAAATTACCTCTTCAGTTCAAAAGGTAACTCATAAACAGTTGTTCATTTAACCAAGATTTATCTCCTCTCTCCAATTTGAGGAGGTGGATTTTACTAAAGGCTTCTCCAGTTCCTTTTGATCTCAACCATTCATCCTCCTATCTCTAGGATTGATCTCAACTGTTCATCCTCCTATCTCTAGGATTTATCTCAACCGTTCATCTCATTTCCATATTCTATATAATCAACCCTTCATAACCATTTCAAGGATCCATGATTTCAAGCTTACGTGCACCATTACTTTGTCAGATTGGTTCTAGCATCGATCCCTCTTGTGATCACACATTCAATAGCATATTCTCAATGCTCCCAAGTCATAGACACTGCCCACACCAATACCAAGCACCACACAAACAACATTTCATAAGGAGTAGAGAGAGACAATAGAATATTTGAGCTTTGTTGGTTTGCATTCATTTGTATTCCTCCTTTATTTATTGTCATTTTATTGTTCATAGTTTCGTTCTTAGTAGTTTATTAATTGATCTTTCCCCCATTGCAAATTGGTACTACTAACCCCTCGTTAACACGAGATTGTGGAGACGGGATCCAGAGCCTACAACAGGTGGATTCATGCAATTTATATGGATGGACGTCAGATGTCTCGGATTGATTCTAGAAGGTTTCAATCCAAACACGTATGTTTATGGGTATAGCATGTAAAGATAGGTTACTGAAATGGGTAAAAAATCATTTAAGTGATAGGTACTAGATGTGTTTTGGGTATCCCACTCATAGTCATGCAAATTTATTTTATAGTGTTCTTCCTTATTTGTCTCAATGTTATCATTAGCACATACAACCATTACGTAAGGAAACCCAGTACCTATGGTTATTTCTTCCAATGATCGATACCGTAGACCTCTGTGTTTTGGATTGCAATTTGGGAGTATTAGTTCTATCACACCTTGATTTTTTATACCAAGACCACTACACCCATTATATCCCTTCTTCTGCATTATAGTATAGCTTCTCCAGTACTTATGTACAAGAATTATTATGGGATGGGGTTCCTCGTATTTATAGAGCCAATCTAACACAACTTGTTCTATAGATTCATTATTAAGTTCCCCCAACCTAGTAAATACTATAGGTGGTCTATATATAATTGTGAATTTTTTCTTGCACTTTAGTGGCTTTCTTGGTTTCTCATAGGTGCACGATGAGATAGGAAATTTTCCCACACAAAATGAATCAATATGTGTGTACTCCCCACAACCTTTGTCCTAGATATTGATCTTGAGGTCAGAGAGGGGAGTGGGTAGAGAGGATGAAATGGATGAAGTGAAGGATTTTGACAGCATGTATGGGTCAATATAATTGGGAGGTGACAAAGTGGAAGCTACTTGATTGATAGGAACTTAGTTAGAAGTCAACCCCTTTAGGTTAGTACAATATAAAAAGGATCTCAGTCACCTAGGATTATACTTTCTGGCCCATTTTAGGGGAACTTCAAGGATTGGTGGTAAGTGGATGGTATATATTGCATGACATGTATCCATGGTCAACTAAGGATCATATTATAGTCAAGTTTAAGATCAAGTACTTGGAATGTTTTCTCATGCATGACTGAGCCATTAATTCTGATATGAAAAATGATGAAACCCTTTGAAGGGCATTTTACATCATCATAATCTATGATTATGATCTTATTTGAAGGGTCCATAAAAATCCCAAAGAATCTTAATATTTCAAGCAAATTGAGGATACAAATATTGAGACCTGCTCCACCATCTACTAAGACTCGCATGGTTTTGTGTTTATTGAAATAAAACTCAAGATGGAGTGGATTGTTAAGAAATGACTTGTGGGCAGGTAAATCAAAAATTTTGAATGTGACATAGTATTTAGTGGAAAGGTTCCCAACTTGGCTTGAAATGCATTAATATTTATGGCTTTCAGATCAAAAGACTCTTGCAAAGCTTTTTCAAGGAGTACCTTATGATTGGGTGAGAGATGCAACAACTGGAGTATGGACATTTGTGTATGAGTTTTATTTAATTTTTCCAATAAATTTTATTGATTGGTTGATGGTTTTGTGACTTACAAGGAGGTCCCTAGATAGTAATCTTGGATCTTCTACTAGAAACTTCTCAATCAAGTTTTTATCCTTGGGTAGTGATAACATGGACAATGTGATTGGGGTCATAGTAGATATGATTGATGACATTATCATTATAATATTGTCTAGACCCAAAGGCCTTACCTTATTCATGATTATGAAGTGGATCCTTAAAGATAATGTGGTCATTATTTGTCATGCCTGAACTATCTTTGACTTCTATCCCCGTCCTTTACTGAGATCTTGGACAATATGCTTAAGTTGAAAGCAGTGTGTATTTTATGTCCCTTCATGTGATGATATTTGCAAAGCTCATTTTCATTATACTACGAAGGCTTAAAAGGACCAAGATCATAGTGTGACACTTCTGGTAATGTGATAGAGCTAGATTAGATCAATTGTTTTAGAACCACCTCAAGTGGCTTGGAAAGGGGTGTGAAAGTGCATTGTGGGTTTTATCTTCTTTGTGCATTTTGTTGTTCATTAGTCACATTGGCTGATTGAGTGTTATTTTGAGGGATATTATTCTTGGTGTTGACCATGTTAGGAGGGAGTGCTCCTTATAGATGTATGACAAGTTGTGTAACATGGATAGCCTTAGCATCAATAATACCATTATTTGTGACATTTTTTTTTGAGACCAATATTTAGTTTTGTCAAAGGATTGGTTATAATGGTTGGTCCCATTGGTGTCTTTGTTTTCTTTGAGTTTCCCATTCATAGAAATTCCTCTTTCAAATTTCAAACCTTGCTCACTAGCTTCACTAAATGTGTCTATATTTTGGGAGTGCAAAGCACACATTATATCAATTTGGCAGTTCTCAATGAACATTTGGATCTTATCCTTCTCGATAATAGGAAAGGGCAATTTGTTAGCCATGTTTCTCCTTTATTATAGGTGTTAAATTATAGCATCGAATTGATTTATATATATATATATATTTATTTATTTATTTATTAATATCTGTGATATGTTATTAATATTAATTTATAATGTAATTAGAAGTCGTTGTTTATAACAGTCGATGTATGCAACCGATTAAGTATCGGGTTTCATTTTATAACAGTCGATGTATGCAACCAATTAAGTATCGGGTTTCATTATATAACACAGCTGATATAATATATGATAACCATTAGTTAATGGTTATCGTAACACATTGTAATGTGTTACG